>JAOBYE010719456.1:0-10636 GCA_025403585.1 Parazoanthus swiftii
TACGCTCAAAATCGCCGGTGGATTTTTTACACTGTAATTTCACATGTGAAATTATAAATTAACGCTGAAATTTCGCGTGATATTATATCAAAAACAGTATGCTAAGCGAGCGTGCACGAGGTACAAGGCGCCAATATTATTGACTTGTCGCCCGGTATAAGGCCCGGTATTATATTATGTGCGAAGTCATGCAGGGTAGATAATGTATAGTAAATATAGTACAGTACGAGGATCACTCTAGTACTGTATAATTCCATTTTGGCCCATTTTAGCAGTTTGAGAAATATTAAAGTCATAAAGTTTTGATAAAAGATTTAATGGTTGAAATAGATAATTATAACGGCGTGAGTTTGAGATAATATCTCATGATAAATAAAATCATATTACTGAAAATGAACATAGTGACTGGAGTGCAAGGGCAACGGTGTGTTACAGAATGCGTCATCATTACAAAATGCTTTAACCGCAGGTAAACTGAATGTGTCAACTTTTTTTTAAAAAGCGGAAGTTGGACCGTTTCAGAAATTTCAATTTTTACGCCAAGAAAACAATTAGCCAATCGTAGCAGAGACTCTCGCTACGTTGACCAATGATGAGTAAGTAAGTAAGTCACGTGGGACCGAACGGTTGTGCGAATTGAGCGGTCTCTGTTATGGTGGACTTTCGCGCTTGAAATATTAAAAACTTGATCAATGGTTTAGAGTCCTTTAGAAAAGAATATCAGCAGGATTTTCGCCAAATTTCACAGAAAAGATGAATGACACCATTTCTGCTCGTTGTGCCAAGCTAAATCAGCTCTTTATTGGCAAAAATACGGGAAAGAAAGATGCAGCCGCCCCGACTCGAGAAGCTCTTCTAGACGCGTTTTTAGTGCTCTTCGACGAATGCAACTCGGCCAACATGTTGAAGGAGAAGAATGTTTCCATGTTTGTGAAGAAATGTAAGTATTTATCAGGTCTATTGCAAGATCTTTTAAGTAACATTATACAAAGAAGTTTGAACGAATTCAATATCTCGATCTTCTAGCATCGCGATATAAACACTGAACTGTCGCTTCAGTATGTAGTGACTAGTGTGTTTCATAAATCTTTTGGTCAAGCGTCTTTACATGTATATTCTCAAAGCTCAAGATGTTTCTCCATTCTCTTAAACAGACAAACCTATGGTACAAGAGCTACGAAAACTGTGCCTCAGCAAACATGATTTCGACGTAGTCAACATAATTGGACGAGGACATTTTGGTCAGGTAAACTAAAGCTACAGTGACTCTGTATCATAGCAGGAACTGATTGTTAAGATTCACCCGTTTGAGCTTCTTGCAGTTGATGGTAATTCTTATTATTTTTGTTTGTTTCATCTTAATACGCACTAAAAAGTTTTCTTTGACGGTTTTTTCTTGAAAAAAAATTATGATAAGTGCCACATTTCGATCATTTTTCTTGATTAGTGAAACGGTGAGTTCTAAATATAGATATTCAAATCAGTTTTTATACTTTAAAAAATACCGATCTTTTGTCTTTTGAAGTAGGTTCTTTTTCAGTTCAAATTTCAAGTTTTTTTCTCTCTTTTTTACTTGCAGTTTACAACTAATTAATGAGCTCTCACTAACTCCAAGTAGAGAGATTTTGAAATCTTATTTGACAAAACAAAAAAGTTCACTCATTAAAAACAGACATTTAATATATGACAATGTTACATATGCAGGTCCAAGTTGTGAAGGACAAACAGACCGGGGATGTTTATGCCATGAAGACACTGAAAAAATCACAGACTCTCTCCCAAG
The DNA here is from genome assembly GCA_025403585.1 of Parazoanthus swiftii. Classification (NCBI taxonomy): domain Eukaryota; kingdom Metazoa; phylum Cnidaria; class Anthozoa; order Zoantharia; family Parazoanthidae; genus Parazoanthus; species Parazoanthus swiftii. The sequence goes on from JAOBYE010719456.1 coordinate 1,784, forward strand.
AAAGTGTAAGTTGAATTGTTTGAACCCAGGTCAGAATCAAATTCATGAGAGTTAGTGTCATTCTTATTTGATTACTAACTCTCATGAACTCACATCGACTTTGAGAGCATTTGGTTTTTCATGAAAAAAAGAGTCCTGGAAAATCCTACAGCAGTGAATGAGCCCAGTTACTCAACTCTTGTCCAGCCCTCATCACTTAACTCTCATTATTCAACTCTTGTTAAATTCACATAAATCACTCACTCAACAACCAGCATTTTTTAAACAGCGAGCACTCCTATATCCAAAGGCTGAGGGTTGCGGTCTGTCAATTACTAGCATTTATAAATATAAAGCTCTCATACAAATCAACCAAGTGAGACCACCGAGGATCACTCTGTGTTTAAGCCTGGTAAAAGTTTCTTTGCTTGGAAAACCAGGTATGGTGCCAGTTATTCATTCTTAAAGACTCAATTAGATATAGATATCTGAGCGCACTAGTTCTGACCATTTCCACTGGACGTTGGGCCTTGTCTTTCTACACACAGAATACAGGCATCTGGGGTGGTTCAGCCATGTCTAGCATAGCTCACAGAGTATAAATATAATCAGAAGTTTCTAAGTTGATGGCAAAAGAAAAAGGGGTTACCCTGAAAGACATGGAAGGAACTGGTGAAAGGTAACATGATAGACTGGGAACTGTCTGCAGAGGATGCCCTGGATGGGATCCATTGGAAAATTGTACTCACGCACTAATCATGCGCCATCTGACATACTAGTTACAGATTGTCCCACAGACATAGAAGGGATATGATGCTGATAATGATCTACAAACTCCTTAAAAATCAGATCTTCAGAAATCAATTTCCACAAAGAGCCTGACCCACTTAGAGATCTCATCCTAAGAACATTAAAACCTCAGTTAGATATATAAATTATGTTAGATATATTTGTACAGACAGAGTGAAACTGGTAAAAATAGGCATTGAAAATGAGATTAGTAGGCCTATGTTGCTGTGACATGCAATGCCCTGTTTTGAAACCCATTAATGATTATCAAGGGCTGCAGAGCTGGGGGGCAATGTGGGCAGTTCCCCCCCCCTACCCACACTTTTTTGAAAATTATAAAGAGTTACTGAGAAAAAATGTTTTTTGCCTTGAGACTTTGAATCTTTAGTCAGCCCTCCCCCTCTCCCCCCCCCCACTTTCAAAATAGCTCTGCAGCCCACCATTATGTAATAATGCCATATGGCCATTATTAAATAATATTAACGATAATTGTACATGTAAATGCTGCCTAATTTGTTATCATGATACAAATGGGTACTATCAGAACTATTTGTCAAATATGAAGTGAAAACCTTGCAAAATATATACCTTTTATTTCTGAACTTAAAAGACACTGCTTACTTGACATTCTGTGTTTGTAAAGATTGCTTTCTATGATGAAGAAAGAGAAATAATGGCAATGTCTAACAACCCCTGGATCACATCACTTCATTACGCCTTTCAAGACGTTGACAATCTGTATCTGGTGATGGAGTATCACCCAGGCGGCGATCTGTTGACCTTGCTGAGCAAGTATGATGATGTTCTGGAGGAAAACATGGCCAGGTTTTATCTATCAGAGATGGTTATGGCAATACATAGCTTGCACCAGCTGGGATATGTTCACAGGTATTTTGGATGGCCAAATACAATACTTCTGTTTCAGCTTAAGAGAGAATTCTGTGCCTTTGCTTCCTCTAGGATGTACTTGGACAAGATAACTAAAGATTCCATGTGCTTTGTTTTTCGACAGATTTCATCAATTTCAATGTGCAGAGGCCTATTTTTATAGAGCTCTACATTTCTTACTTTTAAATTATGAAACAACTTTTTCAATGTTGAATTGACCTCAAGCTCACAGTGTATAAACTCAGAAAACAGGAAATTTTTATAATACTTGAATGAGTATTTAATGCTAAAACCAGATGATTTTACTTTGTAAAATAAGTGTTTATGAAACCCTTTAGGTACAATAAAGTTAAATAATTCAATATTATTAGATGCAAGTTCATTGTAAGCCATGTAAAAGTAAACAGTTTTCTGTCATTATACCCTTACCTGTATATCCTTGCCTCCCCTCCCAGTACAGGTAAGGGTGTTATGACAGTATTCTGTTCCCCTCCCTACCACTGTAGTCTATCCATACCCCTCCCCTCCCTACCACAGACTGTAATCTATCCATACCCCTTCCCCTCCCTACTTCTGTAATCTATCCATACCCCTTCCCCTCCCTACTTCTGTAATCTATCCATACCCCCTCCCCTCCCTACTACTGTACTCTATCCATACCCCCTCCCCTCCCTACTACTGTACTCTATCCACACAAAGATAATATCTTAAAACATAAAATAAATAAGAAAGCTCTGCAACTTTGCACAACAACAGGGACATCAAGCCTGACAATGTTTTGATTGATCGCACTGGCCATATCAAGTTGGCGGATTTTGGGTCATCAGCAAAGCTCTCAAGTGACAAGAAGGTATTTTTGCTATTCTGCATGTTTTGCTACTGAAAATTGACTACCTATGGTTCAAACTGTGTATAATATTTGCAAAATGTATTGCTGAGCCTACCCAGGATTAGATCTTGACCATAAAGATTCAAACAACAAGTGAAAGAGACATTTTACTTGAATGTCATTATGAGTATTGATTTTTATCACTCATTAAAAATTTCAATATCACTTTCCAGAACTTTAGAATCATGTTTGTTTTCTTTCTTACCTGTCAGGTTAATGTTTATCTTAGAAGTTTTTACAGCAGTGTAAATGCTGCCAGAATATAAGTGCAACCCCAAATTTTCCAGAACTGCAGTACTTCTGGGAATTTTAACAGGCATTTAGCTGGGTGAAATTCTCACTTTTGTGACCCAGGCCTAATTATGAGACATTGCACACAGAATAGTCAGACAGTAGTCTCGTACCTGTTTATAAATACAGGTCTGCAGTTAATCAAAATGAAAGATGACATGAGACTATGTGGTAGCCCAACTTGGGCGCTGTTGTACATTTGGTAGCTTTGAAACAAGTTACACTTGTTGTCTCAGTTTATTGTGGTCTGGAAGGAAATATGAACCAGCCTACATAAAATCCAATGTTGTAATGCTCAAGCAAGGAAAAAAATGTTCGACATGCATCCTCTCGGATCTGATCCAGTGCCCTGTTAAGTCTAAGTTTGATCATGTCACCAGTTCGATACACTAACCACTCTGTGCCATCATGTGCACTAATGTATGTGCTGGACAATCATGACACTTTCAGAGGTCAAGAAAAGCGGGGATGAAACCTTAACTCAGCTCCTTCCAGGCCTGAGTAATAAAGCTGTTACTTTGTAATTATTACCAACTGATTAAAATAAGCTTCAGTCACGTTTATTTATTGAATGATAAATGTTACGCATATAATGTACCTTCTAGGTTCACTCCAGGATGCCTGTTGGTACACCAGAGTACATATCTCCTGAAGTGCTGACAAGTATGGATGGCTCTGGAGGGGCATATGGACTGGAGTGTGACTGGTGGTCCCTGGGGGTAGTGGCATATGAAATGTTGTTGGGGAAGACCCCATTTGAGGCTGATTCTGTTGTTATCACATACAGCAAGATTATGAACCACAAAGTAAGTGCTCACTAAGTCCTGTCAGAATAATAGAACTTAAAACTACCTACATGTAATGTGCACATATGATAAAAGTTGATTAATTAACCAGGATTTCAGTTCCAAACATGACATATTAATGTTGTTAATCAAATTCTCTTAACCTTCGACCATGTTTTCCTTTTAAACACGCTGGGAGAAACATGGAATCCATCTTGACAGTTTGCAGTATGTGATGAGCGTCTTAGTTCTTATAATAAAATAACTTACTGTAATAATAATTTGTATTGATAATGTATAGTTAGAGAAGACACTCACTGAGTTTTTAAGATTAATATATGTTTTTTACATGTCAAAGTTTTCCACTTTATGTGGGAGTTTATATTTAAGTTAAATTTATTATACATTTTTATATTTAACATACTTTATTTCGTACTCTGTACAAACCTTTGTCAGGTCTGAAATGTATATTTAGCATAGCTAAATGAAAAATGTGACATTTAATGTTTGAGTTGCCTTGGATATCAAAGCATCACTTTTTGCCCACAGACGTCACTGAAGTTTGAGTCGCAGATCAAGATCAGTGACAGTGCTAAGGACTTGATACGGAACCTCTGTACTGGAAAGGAAGAACGGTTTGGTTATGAAGGCCTGGGTTGTCATGCATTCTTCAATGGAGTAGAGTGGACCAAACTTCAAGATAGTAAGTCAGTGTTTTATTGCCATAATTTCACTATAGTCTAACGTGAAAACTAAGCAGTTCATGGGTTTCAAAACGCGGCATTGCACGCGGCAAGCGACGTTTGTTAAGTTTATCTCGTTTCTGATGCCAATTTTTTACAGTTTTAATCTGTATGTGTGAGTATCTATTACCTTTGATAAATCTCCACCTCCTACTAGATCATCTTGTTGAAACCCATTTCCTTTAGACTCAAGGTGTTTCCTTAAATTCCTTTTCATCTGTAGATATACATGTCAACTGGAGGTGACATGCTAATACCTTTCCCCTTGTGAAGGGTGTTAACAACATTTTCCTCTTCAGATTTGCTGTCATAATGTTTTGGCATTTTTGAGGTGATCACTGATAGACAATTTGCCACCTTTTTTAACGTAACATTGTACAGGTCTTGTAAGTAATGAACTATATCAAGGAAATCCCTTAACTTAGTAACAACAGTATGCCAGCTTATTCTGGGGAGTACAGTAAGCAACTTTTTTTAGTTTTGTCATCAACTGTTAAATAAATGATCCAAGATTCCAAAAATAACGACCTCATCTTTAGCAGCTGTTCCATCTTAAGTATTGTATATTACCGTAAGTACTTACTTGCGTACCGACACTTGATGGAGTTGATTAATGATACTTCCAACTTTGACGAGAATGTCGGTCAATTATCTTAACGATAATGATCTTACATTTGACAGCTGTTCCACCTTATGTATATCAAGTACCTCCTTGCGTACCAACACTTGATGGAGTTGATTAATGATACTTCCAATTTTGATGAGAACACCAGTCAATTATCTTAATAATAATGATCTTACATTTCACAGCTGTCCCACCTTATGTGCCAACACTTGATGGAGTTGATGACACTTCCAATTTTGATGAGTTTGAACCAGAGAGTCCTGATGTCTCATCAGTGTTGGAGAAATATGACCATTTGTCCAAGGACAAGACATTCCATGGAAGGGACCTGCCCTTTGTTGGATTTACATTCACAAGGAAACTTGCACAAATGAACCAATTAGCGTCACCAAGAAAGTGAGTACTCTTGGACCAGGCGACACATCCACGGGACAAAGCCCTAGGTTACTTGAAATGGACTTTGCTGGGTATATGCCATTGGCCCCTCCAAGATCAGCCTATGGACCCAATTATAGTCACCAGTTATAGACCCCCTTGTAATTACCTTTTTGCCACATAAATTAGGCAGTCAATCTGCTGGTATATTGTATATTATACAATGCAAAACTTGCAGATTCCAAGGCTATAGTTAATAAGAGTAGAAGAACCGGGCCTGCAAGCTAGAAAAACGATTGAATGTAATCCCAAGAAGTACTGTTTTTTACCAATTTAGCAATCATTTTCAAACAGAGATGCGTTTAAACATAGTTACTTTTTAAGGCTATTGATTGAAGGTCGTGTACCACTAGGTCTTTATTAACAGTCCCAGGGAAATGCTCCCTCAGATATATAGAATGGTATTTAGCAATCCAGCAAGGTATTTTGGGAAGCATTTTTCCAAATTTTTGGATGAGCAGCCACAACAACTATACCAGACTGCCCCCACCTCCCAGAATATAAATTTGCATACTTGTCATCATAGGAGTGTGGTTCCGTCGTCTCCTATCCGAGACGCGCCAAGCTCTGGATTACAAAGGAAACTAACTATGAAGAGCAAAGAGTTGCAGCAGGTCCTTCAGTCATGCCATAACCTTGAGAACGAGGGCGGCAAAATGAAACAAATGGTTGAGGAACTCCAAGCTACTCTGGAAGAAAAGAACAAGGTCCTAAGAAAGGCAGAGAATGAGAGAGACTTATTGGAGAAAGAAAATGTACTTTTTGATACACAGATCAAGGTGGGTGGTAAGCTGTAAAGTTCTAAAACTGGAATTAAAATCCTCAAATATACTTTTGTTTGTTCTAATCAATATTTGCATGTTTCTTCGAGAAGATATTATTATGTTAAAATGCTCCTTTGTAAGGACTTCTCTTTTGAAATATAAGAAGCTTGATCAATGCCTTACATTGTCCAAGGTGAAAGTTTGTGTGCGTGAGCAGTTCTTGAAGGGAAGGTGTAGTGTTGATACCTTGTGTCAAAGAAAACTCGTATTAACCAGCTACTGGACTTCTACAGTTTCAAAATCTTTGAAAAATATGTGTTTGCAGTGAAGCAAAACTAAAGGAAACAGTAGACCTATCAAATTTATGTTCCTTTTGAAAAACTCACAATTTCCTCTCTGGTTATTTTCTGTACTTACAGGATTTGCAGAGAAGATTGTCTCTTGAGCGTTCAGAAAGAAATAAGACAGATTTAACAACACTGAAGCTTTTGTCAGAGCTTAAAGCTGGTAACAAGAAGGCAGATGAACTCAGAGATCAAGAAAGAAGGTTTAAAAATAGATGCAGTAGTTTTATAGGATTTATTAATGTTAACCGAGTTTCTACCTTTTGTCTGAACGCCAGGGTTCTAGTATTTTTCAACTAGGGCACTCAAATATATCTACCCTGGAAAACCATTCTTTCGCTTACTTGAAATTTTGAAGGTTGGTAAATATTGTGATGTGTCGTTGCTAACATGTTTCTCACAAATGAAAATGAAACCTCTTAAGGAAAATCCGATAGTAGCTCTATTCTAAGACGGTCATGATGAATGAGGACAAGTGACAGTGAACGGGTAACATAGCTCTCTCCCCCGCAGAGGCATCAAAAGAGAGAAGGGCTTCCTTCTACCCTCCCAGGGATACCCGCGCCCTTTTTCTTTTCCAGTACTCCTATATGTTCATTGCCCAGTTCCCCCTTGAAAAACCCTACGGAACCTCTGTGGAGGAGCGAGGACAACATAGAGAAATGGAGACCACTTGTAAGCAAAGAAAAAAGAGAAAAAACAGGACTTTCCACAGTAGCCCGCACAGTTTTCCTAAAAGCGTTGTTGAACAATTAGAAGCAGTTACAACTGTTGGCTCGTTTACCCCTTGCCGCAATTTAACACCTTTTTAGGAAGTTGACGATTTTTTTTTGATTATATATTTAAAAGTATTGCTTTGCTGTTGTTGCGCTGTAGAGAGCAGTTTCAAACTGTTTTTTTTTTATTTGTTTCCACAAGTAATCACCTGTGTATGTCTGTATGTTTTTGAAACGTTGTCTTCTTGGTTCTTTCTAAATTTGCATATACTTTTTTTGTTTGCTCCATTTAGGAGATGCCTTTAAATGTTCATACTTGTAAGAAAGATTCGACTAACCAACTAAAATATTTTGATCAATCAGTTTTAACTTCATTTTGCGTTGGGTAGTTAATGTTGGATGAATGGCAAATAATTGGTGGACTTTGATTGGACAACGCGTTTTTGCAGTCTCAGACGTAATATACATGTAATAAACAAACAAACTTTTAAAGTTCTTTTTTGCATTTGCTTAAATTTCACTGCTACAGAGCAAGCTCAGAAGAGCAGCAGCAGATCATATCACAACTGGAGCAAGATCGCTTTGTTGCTTCTAAGCGGGCTCATAGACTGGAAGATGAAGTCAAAGATAAAGACAAGGTAAGGACGACTGAGCGTTTGCTAAACATTTAAGGTTAAGCACAGGAAATTTTTCGATTAAGATTTTAAGGTTTCAGATCGAATCCCTGTCCTTTGCTTGTGCCCCCTTCCGCTGGGGATTAACCCTGATAGATGCGTGAAGTTGCTCAAAAAGAATGTTGTAGTTGCTTCTACTTTTTCCCGTCTCGAAGTGTGTAATAATGTCCTAGCAACTCTTTTAAAAAATAATTTGTGGAAAAACCGTATCTATAAAAGAATCTTCTCCTCCTATCTCAAAAAAGGTGAGACTGAAATATCATTATCAAAAAACTAGTACCTTCAACAAACCTCCAATTATGGAGACACACAAAACCATAGAATGATCTGCATAAAATCCTCTGTAAGGCCAAAACTAATTTGTAGCTAATTAGCAGGCTTGCTCACTATTAAATTCTAAGCTTAACATCTTGTTTCAAGATGGAAAGAGAACTCTTTTGCTGTCATACGTTTTGAGTACTTATAGTACTGTAATTTCTGTACTTTCTTTTTGACAGCTGTTGGCAGATGACAAGAAAAGGATTAACGAATTACAAGCCCGGTTGTCAAAGGTAACTCCACTCCTCTTTCGTAACCAATAACTGAGAAATGAGAGCAATTTCGCAGGATTAGATGCGTTGCCGTTCACGTTTGCTATGGTTGTGTTGACAACAAAACATGAAAGTTGTCTTCGAAGCACAAAATTGTGTTAGTCAGCTATTCGCACACACATGTACTGATGTAGTATCTGCTCCATCTACGTGTTTACTTCAATGGTCTTTGCGACTATTGAGACTAAAATCCAAATACAGTGTCTGTATATGATTTGCTTCTTTTGCTAATTTTACACCGTACATCATATCGATTAGATGAATGAGGAAGCAAAGAAGAACATGGAGGAGTGGCAAAGGAAGTTGGACAAAGTTACCAGTGACAGCGAGACAAGGATTTC
>JAOBYE010719467.1:0-25188 GCA_025403585.1 Parazoanthus swiftii
CCCCCCAATAGTTGATAATATTTTACAATTCTTCGAGAAAGACACGTCGAAAGCAAATAGGTTTTTAAAAACATATTCGAAAAACGTAACAAAAACGTTTCAACATGGAACGAAGGGAACAAAATGACTGAAGGGGGAGGGGGAGAGATTTATAGTGAATATCTCCCCCCGATAGTTAAGATAGACGCAAAAAAAGCTAGACACACTTTGCAAAACATGAAAAACAGATAAACGTACACACACATATAGTGATATACATATATTATCCTAAAGTGCATGACAAGTTGGGGGGCGAAATCCCTAGGACGGCCCTAGTGATTTCGCCCCGGGGGGCGAGATCCCTAGAGGGGGGCGAAATCCCTAGTGATTTCGCCCCCGGGGGGGCGGATTCTCTGAGGGGGGGGCTGATTCGCTACAACACCGGTTCTTGCTCTTCCTGACTTTAAATACTTAGCTACTACTTTCTGGTTAATAGTCTCTTCAATTGGAAGCTTTTCACAGCTTCAGTTCCTCCTACTTCTCGCAGTTTCATTTTTATAGAGCAATGAGAAAGTTACTGATCTTGGGTTCTGGTTTAAGGCCTGTTCACATTAGCAATTTTTGGCGCAACTTTTGTCGCGATTCCCAATGAAATATTTATTGCGCTCGCGCTTTTATACTTCCAAAAATACATGTAAAGTACTTGCAATTTCCGTGAATATGAGTGCCAGGAAACTTGCAATATTTTGAACAATCTCGAAACTTGATACAACGTGGCGGCGAGAAAAATTGCTGCGGAAATTGCTACAAAAAATTGCACCAAAAGTTGCTGGTGTGAACGGGCTTTTAGGATAATCACATTCCCTGTCCACCCCTTCCTCAAGTTCAGTATAAGACCGTCGACAAAACCTGTTGAAAATATGCAGGGTACATCAACCTTTTCAGAAAATCTTCGAGTAGCGCACAGGGCTGATTTAGAGTTAAGTACACCATTAAAATACTGTGTGGGATATGTGAGTTTACTGATGCAATGTCAAAGAGTCGGCTAGTATAAGCAACCTTGTTTTTATTATATTAATACTTGTATTTCATTGCTTGACGACATTGTCTTCGAGCTCCATATGACAATTTCTTCATTTACGTTTGTCATTAAACAGAAGATATTTAAATGGAGCAACGACAGGCCGAACTAAGTTCATTATTTAATGAAGACTTTTTACTCTTGGGACTCTTAACCGTCAATAGAAGGATTAACTTATGCTAATTGTTAGAATTGTTGTCGAAACGTTGCGAAGCGCGTGTGTAAATCAATGGTAAACACGGCCCAATGGTAGTTTGGACTACTGAAAGTCAGGTGGATGTATTGTCTGTTTGAATCTGCTATCAGTATCAGTACTACAGTTTTAAATGCAAGCAATAGCTGACAATAATTACAGACGAAAAAATGGAGGCAAAAGGAAAAGATGGTCAGGGTATGATAACAATTCAGTAGACGATCGTTATTTTAGTTAAAGCTGAAGCCCAGTGAAGGGAGTGAATTTTGCGTTTCAAAATTAATAAGAATATTTAGTCCAAAAAAGTTTCGTTATCTGGCAAACTTCATTTTGTTAACAGCTAGTTCTTCCTCGCCTCTCTTTGTGTGGAAGTAAAGCCCACACTTAAAGAGGTTAGAAGGGTGACAACCAACGTGAAGATGTTAAGAATATTATTCTCGAGTAAATAGTTAGTTCCATAGCAAATTTGTCCAATATTTACGGAGGGAGCATTGGGGAGGTCTGGACACCGCAACCGATCGCATAAATATTTTAAAGCAAACGGCAACACCGCAAATAATTTGACAAAAAATTCGTTTCACTAAACACCGCAGGCTTAAGAACACAAATATCGCACACCGTAGGGTTCGATATCACCGCAATACCGCGATATGGGTGATTATATTCATCATTGTATTCACCGAAATAAGGCTGACACAAAACTGAGGAACACCGCAACTCCGCAAACCCAACGTCCCCCTCATTTACTCTGGGTGTCACAGGTTAGCTCTCACCAAATATGGCGTCTTCGGTACTATCGAGGATACGGCGCGAGAGTTACTCTCTGGCACACAGGGGATACAAAATTGTGTTGTGCTGTGTTGGGAGCAACTCCTTTAACATGCATGCAGCGACTGTTCACATATTGCGATAAAGTGGGATACTGTATACACTTCTGAAACTTAGTATAAAATAGACTTTTTATATACTCCATAAAAAAAATATTTTTCCAACAAATTACTGAAAATATGCCTGTGTAATTTAATGACACTTTAAAAAAGTTTTTTAAATTAAAAACGATTCAAACTGCAAAATATATAAATTTGTGATCGCTGTTGGCGTACTGTTGCAAAAAAGTCGAAATATGGATTGTAACAGTTTGTATCTTGATGTTCTTATTGTATTAATTAAAGATTGAAGCATAGCCAAGCTTTAACGGGTAAATTTCATTATAAGCGGTTTGCAAAGCTTCTCCATTTGAGCATCTGATTTATTAATAATTACCCTTTTCACGTTTTTCTTAATGTCAACCAAAGTCATGTTTTCTGTGTTTGTATGTATGTATGATTTCGATGGAAAAGGCACATAAAATATAAAAACGAGCCTTAAAAAGTTCAAAAGAAAAAGCTTGCCATAATTAATATTAATAAAACAATAATACCACGCAAAGTATATTACTATAACTCAGTAACCTCCACAGACTGTCATTACCCAATACAACAAAAGAACAGTCGCTAATAAGCAAGAGGTTGTTAACCCACGTCAAAGCGCGGAAATTTTAAAACAGATCAAGTTGAGAAAACGGCACTTTTGTGCTTGTCTGAATATTAACTTGCAAAAAATGCTTTTCATTTCCTGTAGACTTAGTTTTGCATTTTACAAAAGTTAAACTGATAGTAAAACAAGAAGTTAATCAACCTTTGCTACCCATTCTTTTCCTCTAGCGTAACAAACAGACAAAGGAAGGCTTGTGTAAACCTTTTCAAAATACCAACTTCGTAAACTGATGCAACTTATAATATACACAGTGCAGTGCTCTTTGACACCAAACTGCGAAAAACCCATGACCTCCCCTGCAGGTAAACAAAACAACTTTTGTTGCTACGCAACATGACTGAACTGTAAAACTGCTGATCATAATTTTGAAAAGGGGCAAATAACCGAAACATGAAGTGATAAGATTTCTGGCAAAAGTGCTTAAGTTCTATTTTCTATTTTAGCTCAGTTTAACAAAGCCAGGATGAGGCAACCTTCTAAGAGTTCAATTCTGTATGAACTGAATGTCTCAAGAGCACCGGAATTGCGCTGTGTAAAGAGTCCTGTCAGAACGTGTGGAGTTTGTGAATCATGCAAATTGGGCGACAAATTGAACCACACGAAAGAATGGTTTCCACGATCAGGTGACCAAGTAAGACGGCAATTTATACTGGGACTTGTCCGCCGATTTGATTCCCTGGACTTATACGAGTACGTGATTTCAATGTTGCAACCTTTACAGTACAAGGATTTTACATACACGCGGTCACGAAGCAAACCGAGTTTGGTACAAGACAGGACTGCACCGCCATCAAATCATGCCTTGAATGAAACTGATCTTGAACAGGAGATTACAAACTACTGGGAATGGTTTAGCAACAGTCCTTATTGGACAAAATCGAACTATCTGCTTGGATTGATGCAGTTGTGCGACACACACTTGTTGCATATCATGGCCTCCAATGTCAGAACACTTTGTGAACGCGAACGAAAAAGACTGAGAGCCGTTGAAGAAGGGATTTTGAAAAGAGGTGAGTGATCTGAGCTGTTGGTAATATCACATTCTAATTTTTTTTCATACTCACTAGACTTTATTACAACTGCTAAATAATAAACTTTTTAACTATTTTAAAGTTTTTTTTCACCGATCAGACGCTGTGTCTGGAATCTTCTTAAAAAACCGGTACTGGCGGTAGTAAATAAATAAGTTGCCAAACACCACAGGGTTCGAAATTATTAAATAAATTCTGTATTTCGAAGACAATACACACACAGCATTACCTAATCAAATTTGAACTCAATTTAAAATCATTGTTTTAATCTGTAACTTGAAAGTAGCTCTGACTGTATCCCAAATGTTCATAATCCCTTAATTGTATGTCCCAATGTTGGAGCTGACATTGGGTTGCTCATCAAAAAGTTGTAAAAATACCCTAAAATATACTCAATCCCCAAACTAAAATGACACTTAAATCATCTAATCGCGTGCAAACCAAACTTTCTTGACTGTAGCTTAGTAGTGAAAGCAATATCCTTGGGGGTTACTCCCTATAGATGGATGTCAGGGGAGCTCATCATATTTTTTAGGGGTTGAATTTTCAGGGTTTTCTCAGGAAAAATCAGAGTTTTGAGAATACTCAGTATTTTTTAGGGATATCCTGGTGCAAATTAGGATCAGGTTGCAAGTTTCAAACCAGGAAGGTATATTTTTGGGTAGCAAAACCCAAGGGCCAGGTATTTCTTAGGGTGTCTATTTGGTTTTCTAATGAGCTTCCCTGACATTTTACAAAGCAAGTACCCCCCTCCCCCCGGGGGGCATTATCTTGTTTAATAACTAGACAACGACAATAGAACTGCTACTAATATTCAACTCTTGCTACATCTAATAGCCATTTTTAAACAGTCAATTAAACTAATCATGTTATTTTGGAAGTAACATTTCATTAAAGTTCAGTACAGATTGATGGTGTATTTATTTATAGCATATATTTAGTTAACTTTATCCACTATATTTATGATTAATGTTAATTCATATAATTTATACAGTAGCTAACAATTTATAATTTAGTTATACATTGCTGATCACTGGTTGATACCAGCCAATTTGTGTAACCAGCTGATCGGTTCTTTGTCAAGATAAGTGAAGCATAAGTTTGTAAGTGCTTCATTTATCTGATCAGCTGATTATAACACCAATCGGCTGGTATTAACCAGGTAGTGATCAGCATTGATATTAAAAAAATAGAATAAGATGTAATATTGGTATTACAAGACACTATTTGATAAAATTAAGTTTAACTATTAAAGAAAGGTACAATTGTATTTAAAAAAAGTGTTAAAAGTATTCAGTTGTTAAAAACTATTCACAAGAAGACCTAATGACTAAAAAAATAATTCAGTCTAGTGTTCTGGCTCTAGATCTACAATAGTATGAAGTAACCTTGCAACTGCAGGGCCGTAGCAAGCCTTGGAAAACTGGGGGGAGGGGCACCACCAAGAGCCGAAGGTGTGAGCCTTCTAGAGGGGGTCCGGGGACATGCACCCCCAGGAAATTTTGAAAATTAGTTTGTCTAAAAACGTGCTTCTTGGGTTTTAAACGCCATTTGAAACAAAATCAAAGTGTCTAAAACTAGTAAAATTTGACAAGTTTTTCTCAAACTTGGAGCAATTTGCTGAGCTTGACTCATTTGACACATTTGCTGGGGAAAAAACTGGGGGGGGGGCACGGGCCCCCCGGCACCACCCCTTGCTACGGCCCTGAACTGTAGTGTATATTGTGTGCTGTTGTTCATGATCTTGTACATTTATTTAACGTAGTTGTGCTGCCAGAAAGCATTGTCTTCTTGCCAGGGATAGCAAGCTGAGCTCTGTCTGCATACGTAGAGTCAGTACAGATTGTGACTATAGCAGAGAAGAGAGAATATAATTACATTGTATGGTTCTGTAGACACTCTAATCACCCAGCATTTTGTTTGCTGCGTTGTCCCAAAAAATTATGCTGTGAACTTTGTCATTTATAAATTTATAAAATAATGCAATTATTACTAGTAACACTATGAATGATTTTTACCCAAAAAAACACCTGAGTCTAGAAAACTTTGGCCTTTACCTAAGTGACCCCCTATTAAAGTGATCCCTCCGATCCCCCTAACTAAAGATTGTTGTTTATCCACAAATTCTACTATGCATTGGATTGGTCTGATCAGTAGTGTTTTATTTAATTTGTATTTTTAAATTTCATGTTTGAAGAAGTTGATGAGTACATGTCACTATGCAGTCAAAATGATGACAGTGAAACTTCAAGTATTATACAAGAAACAAGCCGCCAATCATCAGCTAAAAGTGAAGTCCTGTCCCAAAAATCAGTGAGAACTGTAACGGCAAGTTCTGGAATTTACGAAATGGAACTTCAATCACATTACAACAACCAGTTATCAGACTACGGCAAAGAAAACATATATTCTCATCAGCCCAGTAGCTCAGCATTGATTACTGTGCAAAAAAAGGTAACTGAAATTTCATTGCAGTCAAATGAGGATGCTCCATTACATTCACCAATGCAACATTGGTCAGCTGTTACAAGTGTTTCATCAAGGTCTCACAGCACAATACCACCAGGAAGTCCTCTCTCAAGGACGAGATCCATCCCACCATCTCGACTGTCTTGTACTAAATCACAACTGATGACAGAGTTTGAGCGTGAATTCTTCAGTGATGACTACTTGTCTGGTAATGAGGATGAAGATGAACAATATGGCACAGATTATACATCTCTTGACCCATCAACAATAGTTGTTGCATCAGTATCATTAGCGTATTCTGGTGTCTGCAGATTTAAAGACTTCATTCGTTGCCTACCAGTGCACCTTTCAAAGTTGATCCTGGGCATGTTGGACAAGAACAGTCTAACAAACTGTTTGTGTATCAGTAAACACTGGAGAATTCTTACTGAGGAAGTAAAACAGGACTTCATGGTTCATCAACTCATGACAGAAGAGGTCATGCTTATGCAGGTATGTTACAAGTAGGTGATTTGGCTGTTATGCACTAGTCAGTGATTTGCTGAAAATGGGGGAGTGGTGTGAATCCCTGCAGGTTACTAAATCTGGGATGAGTTTTTTCAGAGCATGTTAGACTTCAGAAAAAAACATTGCAGCTATGGGAATGAGAGCAGATATCATACAGGTGGCTAAGATTCACAAGGGAATTGTTATTCCCAACCCATTTGGTCTATCATGCTGATGGAAAAAAAACTGTTTTAATTTTCTGCATTGGCGAATAAGCTGAAATATTATGGGTTTTGATCACCAAAGTTTGGTATGGTATGTTTTTTGCCATAAGGTTTGGTGTAAAGCTGACATTTCATGTGTTGGCCCTTCGTCAGAGCAAACTGTTGATATGGTTTGGTGTAAAGCTGATGTTTCAAGTGTTTCTAGCCCTCAAGCTTTATCAGAGCAAACTGTTTTTTTTTGTTGATCAAAACCCATATGACGTATATTAAGTACCTTTAGTTAGTTTGTCATAACCATGTAAAAATGGGAACAAATTCCTAAGGCTTGGTATGACAACAAAAGTACAAAAAATACAAAACCAGCTATAGCAAAAATAAATCTGTCAAGATTGCAATTTATGACTGCTGTTAACTTCCTATGAATGATGCAAGATACTAACTAGTGCCAGCATGGGTGTAATGTGGCACTGTCTCATAGTTTGAAAGGAAAACAATGGAGAAAAGCCTGACATAGCTGCAGCAGTTAACTTTTTGGTTTTGCATATTGTTGTTTTAAAAGTTTTGTACCAGTCTGGCAAACATTTCTGAAATTATTTTGTATTGAAGAAACTAAAAGCAAAAACACAAGGTTTTCAAATTCCTCCAATCAGAACAATTGCAAGCATGTTTCATTTTCAATCCAGAACACTCAATCACATGTTTGACTGTGGTCAAAAATAGAATGAGTACACGTAAAACTATGTGCTTACATGTTTTACTGCAAAGCTAACAGAAAATACCAACAGGTGGGCCTAAATGGAATACTTCCTACTGGTTAGCCTCCTCCGCAGGCAACTCAATGAGGCAAAAGGCAAAATATATAGGCAAATGATAGGTAATGATACTTTATTGTGAAACTGCGAGATCGAACCACGTATGCCGGCCCTTCTTTCTTATCTACCACTGCTATCAATTGCCATCACTAAACCTCTATGTCCATCATCAACTATCATATACCTGCATTAGCCCCATATTTGCCCATATTTGCCAAAGTTTTGCCTCACTGAGTTGCCTGCGGAGGGGGCTACCTACTGGTACATAATAACAGGATTGTGTCTTTTAAAAGTCAGTCATTGTCCTTGTCCTCAAAAGACCTTAATGTGTGTTTACTTACTAAACATTACAAACAGGCCATTTAAATTTAGCTAACTTTATTACACAATGCAAACTTCTTGACAATCCCACTGAGATCCCCGGTAAAAAAAAGCTTTAATTTAAAAGTATGAAATCATTTCATAGATAATTGCAAACCTGCAAACTATAACCTGTTACTATCAACATCTCAGTTCTATAATTAGTACGACATCTGACACCTCATTAACTAGTGAAAACATAATTAATTAGTAGGATATAGCACCTCTTAAAGATCCTGATACAGTGAACTTGTTAATTACAAGGCATTGTATTGTTTGGACTGTTCCAAATCTAAAGATCTGAATTTAAATTTTTATCTTTGTAACATACAGATATGGTATGTTCACACTTTGTGACAGACTTTTGACATCAATTACATGATTGTACATTCCTAATTAAGTCCTTCTGTCAATAGATTTTCAAATCCATTGCACAAAGAAACATGTTTTGAACCACTTTAATGGATATCTAATATATAGTGAAAGATTTGTTTTGGCTTTATTTTTAATATCAAGTAAAAACTTTCAAGTTTCACTGTGGATACTTTAAATGCAAAACAGTTTAAAATGGTTCACAAATAGGTGAAGTCAGTTAATGTTTAACAGAACAATGGAAGATAAAGATTATGACAGTTTGAGTGATCATAGTGCAAGCAAAGAAGACTTTTGCGAGTCTTTGCAGGCACCACCTGTTAACAGTAAGAAGAAATCACTTCGATCACTAAAAACAGTGTCCTTTGCTGTTACTGCGGCTGTTTTTATCCAGGGTGCCACTGCAAAGGGGATGAATGCAACATATGCAAAGTGTATTCCTGTCCATGTCCCACTTGATCTAGACAAGACTCACATCAAGGATGTTCTGGATTTGAACCGAAAGACAGAGGAGGAGATGAAAGAGAATGGGGGAAGAAACTTGTCTGAGTGCTATGAGAGGATTCCTACTCGACTGGTCAAAATGGAGGAAAGGAATATTTTTTGTGGAGCTTACAATATTCTCATCCTTCAAGATATGTAAGTAAATATTAATTAGATTGGATGATGATAGAAATAGATACTTTCACTCAGGTGGTCAGTTTCTGATCACAAGCACTGTAGAATTTTAACATCCAGCTATACACTGTAGCTGGCATTTATAAGTTTATAAATGTTATTAAATGAATGAAACCATTAGTTTTGGTCAGCCTGTGTAACTAAGTTGGATACAACTTTAGTCATTAGAGGTTAACACAACTTGTGTAACTTACCTGCACTGACTTGCAAGTCCGTTTATGGCCAAAGCCTTAGACATGGATGAGAGGTGACAGGTAATGTGTAAATCCAGAAAACAATCAATACCCAAACCATAGAGTACAAGATAATAAATATTTCGGCAGGAGCTGCTCAAGAGAAAAAACTGTAAACAAAAGATAATTATTCTAAAGGACCAATAGGCCATTTCCGAAAATTTTATGCTCAACCTACAATAAGCAAAAGCATCGAGTCAAGGCACAGATAAAAAAATGTATGAAAAGTGAGCACCTAGCCTCATCTTGAAGGTTTTGTTTGTTAGCAGTGGAGCATAATTATTTGTAAATGGGCTATTACAACCTTCTTAACCTTATGTTTGTTTTTTTGTGGGAGGGGGGGGGAGTAGAAATATCCTGTAAGCAAATGGAAAGAAAAAATAATTCCCACAGAGCCAAGTTCCAACTCAGAGCTGCATGCAGGCTTGTTTTGATTCAGTTACTAGTATTCTTGCAGCATTCCCCCATAGAAGAGACATATCTTGCCTGTTTTAAGAAGAGAACTAAATTAACTTATACAGTCCCACAACCTGAAAAGTTCATATGCAAGAAAAAAATTAATTTTCAGGGAGGTATAATTTTGTAATTTCAAGAATATTCATTTGGTTTATATTAACATGAGCGAGACACAGCTGGTACTGTATTTGTTTCATCAAGACACCTAAACTCCTGCAAACATGAAGACAAAACTTGTTATTTCTTACTGAGTGTGCTCAAAGCATAGATTGCCAGTATTTTGTTCTAGGAAATGTGATCAACATCCTGCCTGTACAGTTTGAGAATTGAATGTAATTGAAGTCTGCCACTTGTCACAGGGAGGACTCAAATAGATGTGCCAACTTCACTGGGGGTAAACTTGTAGTGTCTGGGTCATACGATCGGAAGGTAAAGCTCATAGATGCAGCCACTGCCAGGTGTGAGCGTACCATCCAAGGTCATGCTGGTTCCATTCGGTGTGTTTATGTCTCAGAAGAAAGAGGGATTGTTCTGAGCGGTGGATACGACACTTCAATTAGGTGTGTATACATGTGTCTATCTAGATCTATTAGTACCACTTTAAGACACCAGTTCAAGGCAGTCAATGCAATGAAAACAAGGATTTACTAGCTAAGGCTAATTAAACTTAAAGACAGTAACTGAAACTCTGTAATTGGAGTAAGGGAGAGAGGGGGGGGGGGGCAGAAACTTGTCTGAGTTGCCAAATAGCAACAGAACTAAGAGGGGATTATGAGTGGTCAGTGTATAATCAGTTCATTACGCTGCAGCTGATCATTTTGGTCATATATGTAAATTACAAACACATAATTGTTATTTACTCCCTCTAGCATTTCAACTAGTACATTCAGATCTTTTACAACCACTCCCTCTTTCAAATAATTAATGGTCTAGATCACTCTCATGTGTAAATTAGCAGCTTTTAGAAACTTTCATTGTTCAATTTATTGTTGATCTGATCAATTTGTGCCTATCAAAACAACAGTTGTTCTAAATGTTGCATTAAAAAGTTTACATTTACATCTTGTGATTGTAGCAGTGACCAATTTTGAAATCTAACTTATGTACATGTACCACATAAAATTCTCAAGAAGTCCCCCCCCCCAAAAAAAAAATAATAAGCCCACTTCATGAATAGTTTCTGATAAAAATACACTTTAATCTGACTTCAACAATGAATGAAATCAATATATTCGTAAACTCATGGATTAAACAACTCAAATATTAATATGTCAACGTGACACACTAACTTTAGAACACTTAATTAAAACAGAAAAACATGTCTGAACTATATCACAATGCGCAATATGGGGTTTCATCAACCAATCAAAACAATGTTCAAACCAGCATAAATTGTCATAGTTCTAACAGTTTCTCCAAATCTCAAACACCCAAAACTCCTACAATAATAATAATTATAATACCCTCCCCCAATCTAAACCCATACAATGATTAGTCCATGAAAACAGTATCAGTACCACACTGACTGGCCACTGAGGTACTGTTTAGAAAAAAGACACTGTATTCATATGGTAAGGAAGCTTATGCCTTGTTTTTGACCTTTTAAAAGTTTTTCATGTCTTGTTGATAAGTTAACATTACTTTGAATTATTTCAGACACAAAGGCTCTCTTTCAGGGGTAGGTTGTTTCCTTAGCTTGTGTTTTGGATTTCTAGCTAAGTCAGTTTACCTATGTCTAGATATCTGATGCGAAAAAATTTCTTACTGTGGAAAAGGTTGAGGAGTGTGGGGGTTGCAACATTCCCTTCCCCTGTCCTGATAAGGCCTAGGGGCAGCAGCAAAAATAAAATTAATAACCTATTTTCCTAATTTTGGTTTCCATAGGTTTCCAAAGGTTTGTGCTTCTGTCAAAAAATCTTAATTGAGACATACTGTAGCAAGATTTAGTTCATTTGCTTTGCTTTCAAACTTTCTTGCTCAAATCAAGGCTTTTCATGCATACAAAACCTCATAAAATAATATATATCTAAGATAGCCTTTGAAAAACTGATTTTGACTTTATTCTCTCTCTTCAAGCCTGATACAGATACTAGCTTTCAACTGGTATACAGGTAATACCTAAATACTAGCAAAAGCTGTTGGTAGTTTAAAATTATTATGTCTTTATGACAGCAGATTAGCTTTTCTTTACTTTTGTGCCAAAGGAGACCCAAAGTTTTGACATATTAAATTAATTAATATGCAAATTTATTAGAAATAAAAAAAACAGGAATTTTATGGTAACAAACTCTAAACAAAATGTGTTGTTGTTTCAACTCAGGAGCTGGGACATCAACAGAGGAAATTGCAAGTGTATCTTTAGAGGGTATGTGGAACTTTTTTAATAATTTATTGTATGTGAGGACATGTAACTAGTATGTGATTTGGAAAATAACACAAACAGGGGTTTCCTGATAATTGGTACTTCATATCAAAAACATTTTGAAAGTTGCAAAAGTTAAACGCACATTTAACATAATTATACTAAAAAGTGTTAGAACATAGCTGGCAATTTGTTCACCTCGTGCTGGGCCACTGAAGTGCTTCTCTCATGCATGCTCTCCCAACTTCCTGTATGCATCCTTAACTCAACAGACACATGCTAAGCATGGACCATTTCTTAATTAAAACATGAAGGTCATGCAGTGAAAACATTGTATATTTTTAAGTTTGGGTAACTTTATAGCTTAAGTAAATTAAAGCAAAGCACAGGAGATTCATAGTGACATCAGAACTTACTGATAGAAAATAATATAAAAAAAAATTCTCATTGGTAAGCAAAAAAAGAATGATCATCAAAAGTCATTGCCTCAGTCAACATTGGCAGGATAGCATTTAAGTTATGGTTCATAATTATATGGTAATTGACTGTACTGAAAAAGATGGTGGCTGTATATATATGTACGTTTTACCACTGACAATAACTTGCAATCCAACACAACCAGTAAGCAAAGAGAAAGCCATCCACTCTATATTTTTGCCATAACCATCCCTGTGTTGGATTGAAGTTTTTTTAATTAAAACTCAGTCTCTGTGCATTTTTACAAGCAATTTTGGGTTTTTTTTGTATGCACAGAATTCTGGGTAAATGTACAGGTCAGCCACCAATTTTTTGGTACAGTCAATTACTTCTGAAGATGGATTTTAGTCTGCTGAAAACTTTAGAATTTCAAATAAAATATTTCAGCAGTAGTACTTTCACTGTCTAGAGCTTAGAAAAAAGGTCATCCCTTACAATTATTGTCTGGATGCATACGGCAGGGACTTGGTTTTTGTTTTGCTCTTATTGGCTTTTGACATAATTATCTTCTTTTAACATTCAAAGAGTTTGCTTAATTTTCATTATGTTCCTATCTATTGACAGACATCGGGGTACAGTCATTTGTATTGCTTTGCATGGAGAAATTGTGGCCTCTGGTTCTCGAGATAAAAGTGTTAAAGGTGTGTCATTGTTGCAGTAATGTAATTAGTATGGTAGATCCAGTAGCAATGTTTTAAAAACATGCTCATGATCAGTATACTGTTACAATAATATTATAATTAAGCTTAGAATTGTCCCCATTAATAAATTATCATTTGACAATTAGTTTTTCCCTTGAATATTTTGTTTTATCGAAAATATCAGTGTCTGGAATATCAAATGAATGCTATCTAACATGATAGTTTTACATACATTTTCTTGACAGATTTGTTCCAACTACATGTAATTATAGTATATAAATTACATACTTTCTTACACACACTCAAATCATATTAACTATTTTATAATTCATTGTTTAAAAATTATCTTGTTCACAGTTAAACATACTCCTTTCAATACTGGATCTGAACACCTACTTATTTTTTTATAATTTTATAATGACATAAGGTTTAAAAAGAGACGAACTACATAGAAGTACTTGGCTTAATTCCATTACATCTGAATATTGAGAAAAATAATTTAATAATAATTAGAAAGTAATACAAGTTAGTTGGCAACTCTGCAGAATGCCCATCTAATAATTAAGGTATTAAGAAATATAAAACTTTGAAATGAAAGGTTCAAGGTTAGAAGTGCATCATTGTTTTTGAATATACAATCTTAAAAACTACCATGTAGCTAGTGACACTCATAAAAATGGTCATGTTCAAAAGTTTGTTTGGAGCACCACAAAAAGAACTTCAAAATGAATCCTTACCGGTATACCCCATTTGAAACAAAAGTGTATAGTTGAAAAAACATTTCTGTGCAGCAGCTTGTACTGAAAGCACTGAAGTTTTGTTTCTTTCACATAGTTAAAAGGAATTCTCTATTTTTTAGGCTAATCAACAGCATTTTTGGGGTGTTCGACATATATTTTGCCTACAAGCAAGTTATGCAGACTCTTTCACTTGAATTTTTTATTCAATCATAAACTTCATATTTCCACAGTTTCCAGTAAAGGGACTTGTTTTTGATTTAAATAAAGTAATTATTCCATATGGTTGATTTTTAATGTCCATCGTTTCCCATGGATTACCCAGCTGATAAGCTCCCTATGACTTTATCACACCTTTCCAAAAGGGGTTTGATATATGTTTGTAACAAAGGATTTAGGGAAACCTGAAATTTTTTTTGCTTTAACATGGAGCAATCCTTTATCTGAAGGCTGAGGGTCTCAGCCTGTCAATTACTAACATTTATAAAGCTCTTCTTTGGCTGAAAGACAATGCAAATCAATGGGGCAAGACCACTCTAGCTCACACTTGGTTGATCTGCATTGTCTTTCAGCCAATGAAGAGCTTATAAATTTAATAACTGTAAGGCTGAGACCCTCGGTCTTAATATACAATTAGGTGGTTTGCTCCGTCTTTAAAACCAGATGTTTATTGAAAAATAAAGTTATCCAGTCACTTTGATAGCTAGAATTCAATAGATTTTTCAGCCAATCCATGTAATCTTCAGAGCCCCAATGAAAGATGGAATATGTTCATAGCCCTTCCTTCTGGAATATCTATAACACGTACATAACAAATTTCCTGGAGATCTTGTCAAACTTGTTACTTCAAATAAATAGATTAGTCACGACTTATATGTCACAAGCCAGATTAATAAAGTATGGAATAGTTTTGTTTTGACTTTACTTGGCTGTAATGAAGACAAGAATAACTATTAAATTTAAAATAAGTTATTAATAACTTATGTCAGTAAAAATTCAATAATCATATTGCAAATTATGTTTTGTAGGTGTCAAAAGGTGGTTTGTTTATGTTTTATTTTGCCCTGTTTCAATCCCACAATGTACAAAAATTACTATAATTATTTCTTTTGAAAGTACTAGTACTAGTCTATGAACTAGTGAGTATGCAAATCTACTAGGCCCAATGGCATAACTTGGAAGAGAAGACTGAGTCCTACAAAATATCTTGCCATTATCTAAATAAAGTCAAGCACAGTCCATTTTCCGGATACATTGAAATGGTTGTATTTTCATTTTTTCTGCTGTTTGGTGCACATGGCCGTCTTGACCTTCATTATCTCAATCTTGTTGTGCTGGTAGCCTGCACAGTGGTGTTAAAAGGATAACAAAAGAGGGGGGATTGGAGAGAGAAAAGGGGTTCAGGGGTTCCACCCCTTTTCTCTTCCCATTAATTATTTCCCCTCCCTTTTTTTGTCTGCCCTCCCCTCCTTCTAATGCCATTACTCAGACCATTGTCCTGTTTACTTGATTCTCCATCAGCCAGGGCAAAAAACAATATATTGGTTTGACTTTGCGTTTTCAAAAAACTGGAATAAACAAACAAGTGAGCAATGAAAGAAAAACTGAAATAACTTGCAAATCGTGTACCTTGTGTGTACTGTCAAAACAAAATGGCACCCGCCTTGTTAATGTGATCTAGTTCCAGGCCCCTTGTTCTTTAAACAGGGTTCATGCTACTCCTTAAGCTCCTTAAAAACTCCTTGAATTTGGAACATCTTATCCACATACAGATAAATATACTTAGCTTCTAAATAAAACTATGTGCTTTTCAGTGTGGAATTTGGCCACAGGAAAGTGCTGCCGAACATTCAGACACCGACATGTCATCCTTTCTGTGCATGTAAGTAGTACTACCGGTATTAGTGGCTTTTTTTGTTTTGATTAAGTCTTACAAAACGGCTGCAAGTGTATGTAGACTGTGATCTAAACAAATTAAACCAGAAGGTTAACAGCATGAGAAAAATATATGAGGAACATGAGGCAAAGCCAACAAAAATCACTGTAAGTTTCTCTTGACTCTTGAGTGGTCTACAATTTCTGGAGTGTTTGTAAGTACCAATATGTCTACAGACAAAAGCAGCCATATTTTTATGAGGCTTCTATAAACAGGAACTGAAAAACTGGGATTAGCCAGCCATGAGGCAGAGGAAGCAAATGCCTCACCTAAAGTTTGAACTGGAAATAAGAAGAGGGAAAGCTCATGTTTCTGGGAACTGGTAAATTTTGCTAATTTCTATAATTTCTCATTTTGCCTCCTCTAAATCTGAATAAGTTTCTTTAGTCTCTGATAAGAACAATTATACTTTACCATCCATTTAGCCTAGCCAACCCAAGCATAATTTGTTTATATATGCTGTATCTTATAATGCTGTTTAAATGACTTTCTGCTAGGTTGGTTGCATTCAACTGAAAAAATTATGAACCAAATCATAATTATTTTGTGGACCAACTAGTACTAACAATTACTAAGAATCACCTAATTGTAGTGTGAACCTGCATAAATACATTGGCTGCATAGCTTTTTACAGGGCCAAAGTTGTAAGAGTACAATGGTGTGACAATTGAGACAGCTGATTTAGTGTCCTGCTAAGTAAACAATACTATAAAAGAGCTAATAATGGTATCCAGTGCTACGTCGACAGCAAAAGTGCACACTGTCTTGTACGTGGCAACTTTATTGCTCTGTCAGCATGCACTGGTTGTCCAACAGCCTTCCATAACTGTGAGAATACTGCTGATGCTGTTACAGCACTCTTAATTGTTGTAAAAAACGCAGTATCAAGGCATTTTGATCATTGTCGCTATTTCTGCACTTTTTTCTTAACCACAGTGCACGTGGTCTGTTGTTTCTTAGGGATTTTCCTGATCATAACAAGCACATTCTCTTTCAATTAAGGTTGTCTTTTGAAACTCAGTTTTTCTATTAATCTTTACAGGTATCAGATACCCTGGTGGTCAGTGGATGCGAAGGTGGTAAGGTGAAAGTGTGGGACATAGAGTCGGCATCACTGATAAAGGTGAGCAAAACGTACTTTAACTTCACCCTGGGCTTTAAAATTCTCTTATTTAGATGCAATTTGTCTAACATAAGAAGGAGTGTTTGATCTTACGCCAAACACCATAGGAGACTTGGCAAAAAACAATGAACAGCAATTCTGATTTGTACAGACACTGTCTTAGGAAAACTAATGAAAAATACCATGAGTATTTGATAAGAGTGGCCTAATATAACAAGTTTAAACATTTCTGAACATATCCGAAGATTTCATGAACATTTTCAAAGTTTACAAGTGAATGAAGTTCCCTGCAGATTAAAAGTGACAATTAGTATTTTTATAGTTCACATGCCCCTAAGAATCAACTGCCTGTTGTTAAGGAAACATTCACAGTCAAACAACTAAACAAAAGCCACTATATTTGTTAATTATTAAGGGGGAAAATTAACATGTGCAGAATTCAGCAAATGTGTCACAGTTTTACTTAATAAGTTTCAATGTTTGATTCTTGAATTACAATGAGTCAGAGTGACTTGTATAATGTTCATGATACAGTACCGGTATCCTTTCTACAATCATTACAGATTATTCTCTAAAAATTATAATAAATAAACTTCAGTGTATCTGGTAGTTATGAAGCTTAATTTGTATCAGTCGCCCTTAGATCTTGGGTTTTATGCCTGACAGTGTGCACAAATTAGCTTTGGATAGTTAATTAAATACAGGTGGTTAGACTAATTGAATTTGCATACCAGTAGCCAGTTAATTTGAATATAAAGTTTGGCTGAACCCAGGTTCTCTGTGATTGCGACACCTGTATCGAAGGCTATTAGACTAACTGCAGCCTTGTCTCTTGCCTCTGCAAGTCCCTGGACGGCCATCATGGAGCAATCACATGTCTTAAGTTTGACAATTATCACCTGGTCACAGGAAGCCTAGACTGTTACGCACTTGCTTGGAGTACCATAGGTAGACACAAGAAGTGCCTTCAGGCTTTCAGACATCCAAAGTAAGTTTATCTTTCAATGCGTCTTTCATATATGTGTTTCCAGTGTTGTATTTTCAAATGAACTCTTTCAACAATAACGAGTTGAGCACCAACAAGCATTGAGGAAAGACCAAACAGGACTCCCAGGAAATATTTGAGGCTGTTCTCTTTGAAGTATGTTCAACCAGTGATGTTGAAGGAGATTGGTGATAACCAGTTTGGATTCATTCCATAGTCCTCCACCATGCATGCACTACTCAGCATGGTTCAGCTCATGGACTAAACATCATGATGAGACTGACTCTACTGTCCAGGTCATATTATTTGACTACAGAAAGGCCTTTGACCTAACAGACCATGCAATCCTCGCTGGCAAACCAATGGCCCTGGATATCCCACAAAGTAAATTTTGTGCAGATACAATCTTAGAAATAGCAATAATTACATATTAAATGCCTTGACCAAGGCTGCAAAACAAATTTTATTGTAAAGTTTTATCCAATTTAGTTTTATACCTATAATTTTAAAATAATAATAAACCATCTATCTATCTACATGTATCTACATGGTTCATACAAAAATTTCCCAAAAAAAATCAAGGACTTTTCAAAGACATCTGACACTTTTTCAAGGACTATTCCCCACATGGTACAATACGTTTTATAATATTACATTTACCACGAAGAGTTAGTGTAACAACAGTTCACGTAACTTTTAACTTGACACTTATATACAGTGTACCAACAGTTACATAACGCCAACTGAGACTAAAAAACTTGAGCTGAAATAGCTTGAACAGACAGCTAGTTTAATTATTTCAATCTTGCAAGTTTCAATTGAACTCCCTTGCCCACAAACAGTTCCTAACAGACAACAGGTATTTGGTCCTGCAACTGGAGATCCAGTCTTTGTAGTCGATTCAAATTATAGATGAAATGACCTCTTGAAATGATTTTTAATACAAAATTGCTTGCACGATCGAGCGAAAACAAAACCCCAAGCAACTAATACTTCCTCTAGGGGGTATCAAATACTTTAGACCCAACCACATCCTGGAAATTACCCAGAACACACCGGAAACATTTTCAACACTTGAGCCAAGCCGCAAATTAGAGTTTACTACTTCATCAACATTACATTGTCTTTCCTTTGATATTAGTTTTTTGTAAAAAAATACAAAAAGTGGGTTAAATTGTCAAATTGCTGCATAATGCTTTTGTTCAAACAAAAATTCAAGGATATTTGCAAATTTTCAAGGAGTTTTCGAAACAGTTCAAGGACAAAAGCTGAAATTTCAAAATTCAAGGAGTTTTCAAGGACTGTTCCATTTTTCAAGGACTTTTCAAGGCCCTGTGCGAACCATGATCTACCTAGAGTGCCAGTTTTTGCATGTATTTTGAAACCCCGTGATTTCAGAAAAAGTGAAATATCACAGGGCCGTCTAACACTGGGGACTTTGAATGAGGTAACTTCTCTCATTCTCTTGAGGATTAGTTCAATAGTTTGGTTTAGTGTCCTGTCTCATGGTTTTGGAATTGAAGAAATAATTAAAGGTACAGAGTAGGAAGTTATATACAAAAGATAACAATGTTATGTCTTCTGTACATGTTTTTCTTTCCTTGTTTGTTAGAGAGGTGCTGTGTCTGGAGTTCTTGTACTGTAGAGTAATAACAGGATCTGCCGACGGCAAGGTAAAGTTTTACAGTATATTTGTTCTTCATTTACATTGATGTAAAAAACTGGTTGATTCAATTTATACAAAGCAACTGTACTTTAATTGGGTTAAACTATTCAATTATGGTGTAAAGCAAATCAGCAAATCTATTGCATTTGGTTTAGCTATGTTCCTGGTAGCAGCAAACAACGAGACTCTTCATAAGATTGTCAGGTGTTACATGTTTCATACTCTCTGAACTTATTTAAGGTTGCCTTTAGTTTTGGAAAAAGCATTCCTAACAGCTAGGATTACATGTACGTAGTACCAGGATAAACTATCTTTTATATATCATATATATATATATATATGTGGTTTACCAACAAACTTGAACTGGTTGAAAACTAATTGGTTGTGACTGCTGACCAAGTTTAGCCTCTAGGAAACACTTAATTCTTTAAGTTACCATTCATTTTTTTTATATCAGGGAGTCAACAAGATTCCCAAGCAGTCAAAAAAAATCAGGGGGCTGCTCTGACCTGAAAACAACAACTGCATGACCTCCCCTCCCCCCTTATGTAGTTTGCCTAACTACAGCAACCCTGCCAAACTTCAAAGTGGGCCTTAACCCTCTTCATTCTATAATAAATTTTTTGTGCGTGCTCCCTCCCCTTATTCCCCCCCCTCTCCTCTGGTTTTAAGCAGTGGCTTAAAAAACAACCTTCCACACAACCACAATTTCAACCGAAAATTGTTGGAAGGTCTACAATAACCAAAACTGTTTACATGGAATTGGATGATCCCAATACACACGATTTCAAAGCAGGTTGTTTTATTTTGTAGCTACGTGTGTGGAACCTTCTAAATGGTGACTGTCTGAGACTCATCCGTGGTAACAGCAAGAATGATGCCATCACGACCATCTGCGCCACTGGGAACAGGTAAAAATGCCAATCACAGTCTATTCTTTAATATAACCTACTTGGTTAACTCAAAATACTCTATACCGTGGACAAATCTTCGAATTTGAAGACTGGCAAAGATTTTAACATTTTCAGAACGCAACCCAGATAGTTCAGGAATGGCCTCTTAAACATTTCCTCTTACTCACAAAAACCGTGCAATTCTCCAAAACAATCAAAAGCAAAGTATCCAAAGGACCGAACTCTTGTTCTTACTGTATATTTTTAAGACTTGCATAATGTTTACAGCAAACTTAAAATACAAGGTAGGAAAAGAAAATAAGCTCAAAACGCAAGTTTCATTTTGTCTTGTTTCTTCAGAGACACTGGCCCGGAGTTAAAGTTTGTACAGCATTGATTGTGCTTTTTGTAGTCTTGGGTCTTGCCAAATCCACTCCCCCCCCAACTGTCATGCATATATTTATCAAGCTGAAGACACTTCTAGTGACACTTTGAGCTCTGTGAACATATCACGATGTGCACTTACACAACATATACATTCCTACAGGAATGTTTCTCTAAGGTGTTCTAATGGAATGAGCAAATGTCATTCACTGTCATGTATTTCTTTTTTCCGCAGAATGGTCGTGAACACGTTGAGCAATCTGCTGATCTTCAACTTTGAGACTGTGAAATGGAACTACCATCTTCCACCAGAACGACCTGAGGGACTTGGCAGCCTCAATATCTATGCCAAGACCTCTCCCCGAAAACTGCCTCGTGCCTATGTACGGGCTCAACAGCTCATGCGTGCATCAACCAAGGACAGTCTGCCGTCTCGAGCCCCATCCCGTGCTGGGACGCCTGGGCAACTCATGCCAAACATTGGATCAAGGGAGAACATTTTACACACTGGCGACTTCTCAAAACGGATATGCAGTGCACCTCCGCGTGTGCGACACCAAGAAAGCACTGTGAATAGCATCAGCTCACATGTCCTTAGAATCGCTCGTGCACGGAAGGGTTCAGTTTCGCGTCCCCAGTCCTCGCCCGCTCACATGACTCAGTACAACTCGACCGCTAAACGTTCTTCCGTCAATGTTTTACCCACAACCGCAGAAACGGATTTACGAAGCCACATGGTGATCTCGCATGTAAGACAGTCTTACCCTCAACCAAACCCCCTTCCGGACAACAAGACACCCCATGTGTTCACACGCAATCGCTCAGCCCCAGCTTATAGAACGCAGACTCTCCCACCTGATAAACGGGGTTGGACAACGTCTGTAGTTGACCCACTTGTGCCACCTAAGAACAAAATAATGGTCTCTGCGTCCCAAGCACGAGAAAAGGTTGCCAA
Organism: Parazoanthus swiftii; assembly: GCA_025403585.1. Lineage (NCBI taxonomy): Eukaryota > Metazoa > Cnidaria > Anthozoa > Zoantharia > Parazoanthidae > Parazoanthus > Parazoanthus swiftii. Next base: position 22,070 of record JAOBYE010719467.1, read on the forward strand.
GCAACGGCCTCAGAGTGCGCATGTTCGGGGCCATACTTACTCCCTGTCAGTAAACCCTGTAAAGAGTCTTTCCAGCCTGAAACTGAAGACTTACACGAATCAGCTACACTTTGAAGACAAGCTGAGACACCAAGACGTTGGAAACAAGAAACCGTACGGCCACAAGAGGAGCTTGTCTGCTGTACACATCAGACGACCAGTATCGTGCACATAACTCTGTGTAGATATTCTCCGTAACACCCTGTACACAGCCTTCTGTGCAGCACACGTAAAGCGCCCTTTACTGTATACAAAGACCTACCAACGGTACTGTGACATCAGGACAATCAGGTGTCCCGTGTTCTAACGTAGTGCAGAGTACTCATAGGGCACCCGGGTATCCAACTTGGTGTGCACTTTAGTCCATCTCTTAGCCTTGTGTTAAAGAAGGCTGTCAACCAAGACTGTAGATCAAAAGTCTGTTCATAATCAAATTCGTTCTGGTACAGTCACCAGAATTCGCATCCAATCTGGCCCTCTGTATGGTTCACTCTCACTATCTTTGCAAGTGAAGATCTCTTTTCATATCGACCAAAACGTTATCAAGGATATACACAGCAGCACCTGCAATGTTCGTCTAGAGGACGCTATTGTGCGTTTGCAGCAATGATAAATCTTGCATCTTGCGTGCAATTATATATACCAAATGTGGACGACTTATCCTAGGCCGGAACACAACTTCTTCAATCTTGGTGCAGACTGAAAACTTTTGCTCCGACTCTCAAATAGAACTTTGATGTTGCCTTCGTTCAAAAAACGACAAGTTAACAACATTCAGACCAGGAAACTGGAATGTACTAGTCAAGTCATTTGGAAATGGCCTAGTAGAAAAGGATTGCTTCTGGATATCCATGCAGACACACACCTACACTAACCTACGTTCACACACACAATTGTTACCAAGTCCTTAGACTGTGGCACATTACATACATGTAAATCTTTGTAAGAAAATAGTTTTATATTTTTTGAAACAAGCTCGATAGAACTCGGGGAAATGTTCCATTTTCAGGGCATGTGCAAAGGCCATAGTGTGGAGTTTGTACCCATGCTCATCAATTTATGCCCGCTCTCGTCCTTTCTTGCCGAACTTATTTCCTTCTATATGCTGTTTTTGCAGATTTAAACAATTCGTGATTTGGCATATTGAGATGCCTGCAGTTGAGTTTTAAAAATGCATTCTCGGCTACTACAAAATGTTTTAGGTTTCTTTACCGTTCTACTTGCCAATCACGTGAAGATTGTCACACGCCGACACAAGCAATGAAACATTTTATTTCTTATAATTTGTCTCTTTATTTACTGAAATATATTATTTAAACTCTGAATTCCGGCACCATTAAAATATAAGTTCACCATATTTTAGTTATATACAATTTCTTTGAACTCTATTGAAACGGAACATAACATAATTTCAACTAATACCCAGCTCCACAGTTCCAACTGGTTGTAAACTGTAAGGCAGAAGCCACTACATATTTGGAAACCACAACGAATGCACGTTTGCGTGGCTGTGACGAAGACTTCAATGTCGAACATATGCACTTAATGGTATTGCACGATTACAAATTAAGCTGTTCGGCACGTACGAATGTACATAGCGGAAAAACACTTTTGCTCTTAAATATATATTAGATTTGCCATAACCAGTAAGGATTGCTAAAACTCGGTAAATTTTTTAGCAAAGCTAACGCCAGGCGACTTAGTTTGCCTATTTTCTTAGTTTGCCTCAGTTCTAGACTTCGCTCCACAGCCAATACAATGAAAATGAACGGGGGGGGGCTGTACTCTTCAATGGAACACACTCAGGGGACTGTTTCGCTAGAAATGAACCGTATTCAATATGGAAACGATTGAGGTTACTTCTAGGAAGGACAGTTGTATTTCTGAAAATCTGTTTGTAATCACACAAATACTGCAAGCCATAAATGACTGACCAGTCCAGACTGTCCTCAGTTCAGTTTACGTTTTCAGAAAAACTGATACAATTTAAGCCAATAAGATTGCTCAGTTCTATCCTGGATATTCTGATTTCTTAGTCCTAAAACACCTCCGAAATATACTGCACCTATTCCCTACAATGTGAAGTATCTTACATAAACATAACTTAAGTATGATTTTGCCATAGTTCTAGCAAAACACTTCACTATAAGTCAACATAACTGCATTATAGCTTTAAAAATAGAACTGACGAGAACTATAGATAAGCAATTATATAAAATGGAACTCACTGGTACAACATCAAACAACATATTTGTTGACTGACTGTATCAAAGTAAAAAGTTCTTCATCACAGTATAACTATGGGTTTACTAGTCTCTCTCGTCAAAGGTTTACTGCGCATTTCAAAACAGAGTTCTGGAACAGCGACGGCAACAAGAGACGAAAAACTTTAAAGCTTTCCATTCAGTAATTCGTTGGTCCTAACAGTTGTCAATCATCAGGTAGATTGCGACACGTAGCCCTTTCGGACTTCTACATGTATTCATTTTCAGGATATTAACCAGAATGTAACAATTTTGTATAGCACCAAAAGCTCCAGTATAACTAAAGCAACTACTTGTACAAAGACTCTATTAGGTGGACGTACTTGGCGATGGCAAGGCAACCATTTCTTCTGCTTCTTCTCTTAACGCATCTGCTTTCTCTTCAAGCAGCATCTTTAAATAAAAACAAACAAAATTACGGGTAAGACTTAAGTAGGGACAACTGCAATTTGTCACCCACCGAAAGAGCTTTCAATCTTTCAGAACCTGTCGAAACAAACTTTAAGAAAAAGTCCATCTTAGACACGAATTGGCTTTAGGTGCGGTATTCTAGTTGAGTGTGAGGTGAATTACTACACGACATCTCATCGAATACCTTTAGTAGTTCCGGAAACTTTCTTCTGCCTTCTACAGCAACACATGCTAAGGAAACCATATTACAAACTCTTCTTCTACCATGCTAAGGAAACCATGCTACAATCACTTATACTACCACGCTAAGGAAACCATACTACAATCTCTTCTACTACCACGCTAAGGAAACCATACTACAATCTCTTATTCTACCACGCTAAGGAAACCATACTACAATCTCTT
>JAOBYE010719479.1:0-10633 GCA_025403585.1 Parazoanthus swiftii
AACATTAAAGTTGACAGTCCAACATCCCTTTGGTCACAGTTCAACTTTCAAGTTTTCTATTTCACATGTCAACACATTGTTTGCGATTCGACTTTTGTCAGTTTAAGATTAATTCTTACATTCTGGCTTCGCCGTCAACGATGCTACGTTAAAGTGTGGCAATGCGAAATTCGAGTATCGCAATGCTTAACCTGTCAATCAGTTCATCTTGGAAATATAGTTCATAGCTGCTTCCTACATGCTGGTGATAGATTTCTCTTTCGAGTCGAATGAGCCTTTCCTCCACCCAAACCCCAGTATATATAAGCCAATCTGGGACGCCTGAAACTTGAACAGACCATTACATATACATGAAGACCCTTCCATACATAAACTTTTGACACGTTTTGAGCCTGATTTAAAATTGCCTGATAATAGCCTGCGTTGCTGCCGGTTTGTTTGTGTTCAAAGGGTGGTTATAACGAACGGTTTAGACTGTCTGCGGCGCAGGCTACCTGATAATAAATTGTGTGAATTTTCCAGCGCCTATAACATTTGAACGTTGTGCATAAGTCCGCTCGCTGAGAAAAGGATCTAGTAATTGGCTAATTTAAATGTTAAATGTTACAGGATTATTTTCCATGCCTCAAGCAGAAGCACCACCGAAATATGGCGACTGTTTGATGTCAGATTATTTAGCCAGGGTAAAGCAATGTGAAACCAGTTTTGTGAAAAAACTACAAGAGAACAAGAATGCTAACTGCAGGTAGCTCTTTGGAAAATATTTTCTTCCTGTCACGAAATTTTAGTATACATATATAATTGATTGTATCTCGTTACAATCCCAACGACACTTCATAAAGCTAGATCCTTACAGCATATTTTCAAGTTCTGAATGAAAGTTGTAGATCGATAATAATACAGCTGTGACAAGTTCAGAGTTTGTGAATGTGGACCGGGATGTGGACCCAACCGTCCAGTTCAGTCAACCCCATGAGTTCCGAACATTTCTAAATAATATTCGTAGTAACTGAATAATAATAATAATAATAATAATAAAAATAATAATAATAATAATAATAATAATAATAACAACAATAATAATAACAATGTCAATAAGGTGGTGATAATCTTTCTTTTTACATTTTAGACCAAACATTAAAAAAATTACAATCCATTAGTCCAACGTAATAGTTTAAAAATATAAAAAGGATAAAAACTCTAATTTCCTACATTGCATTCATTTAAAAAATATAATATGTAATATTTTTTTAAAATTAAGCAATGTTAATAATAATAAAAGCAATAATAATAATAATAATAATAATAATAATAATAATAATAGTCAATATATAACAACACTTTAAATGATTTTCATGATGCCAGCAATACTTAGACCACTTTAAGCGTCTACCGCATTGCAAAACGGCATTTTGCAAGCGACAACTTTGTTAATCGTGAGATCCCGTTTGGTTGCCAGGTGACTTTATAAAGACCTTTATCATAGTAAGTAGAGAGCTAACATACTTTAAGATGTTATCACTAAACAAGTGTTTTCTGTAGAAAATACATTTTCACTGAGGCCGACCCCATGTTCTTAGTTTGCTATACCTTTCAGTCAGATTCGTTCCTTAACTCGAATTTATAAAGATTAAGTACGTTACATTTTCTTCATTTTGCCAGTTACGATGTTTAATTTGTTTTATTTGCTTATATACATATAGTGTGGCATTTTCAGGGACTATTGACTGTGTGGTCGCAGTTGCACTAAAGTGTTTTCAAACACAGATAACAGATCCAAAAGTACTGAACATAACTGAGAAGCAAGTAAAGATGCAGTTAAATAAGGTAAGTTCGACAACTTTCGCTTGAGACTCACATAGTGCCAGGTATCACCGTACAATTTTACAATATAACTGCTACATCTCATGCCGGGTGAGACATATCGCTTTTTGTACTTGTTTATTGCTTTTATCGACACTTTTGGGCATCGTAGCCAGCTATAGCCATTCGGGAATCTGGGGTGTGAATGTTGAAGTTGCGTATCGTTAGTGATAGTCCCAGAAGACCCTCAGAAATAATCCGGGAATTTCGTGGATTTTCAAGGTTCCTAAGGTGTAGCTTGTACAAACCCTGAGTTTACTGTCTTTTTAAATTCAGTCCATATTTTTGTTCCTTAGCTTTCACACAGGAAATACTACAATATTTAGTGAGTATTAAATTACAGTCTGCAATTTGCACTTTATGCTGACCAAAACTGGGTTTGATTTAAAATGCAGAGTGCAGAGTCTCTTAAATGCAGAGTCTCTAAAATGCAGAGTCTCTCAAATGCAGAGTCTCTAAAACGCAGAGTCTCTAAAATGTAGAGTCTCTAAAATGCCGAGTCTCTAAAATGCAGAGTCTCTAAAATGCAGAGTCTCTAAAATGCAGAGTCTCTAAAATGCAGTCTCTAAAATGCAGAGTCTCTAAAATACAGTCTTTAAAATGCAGAGTCTCTAAAATGCAGAGTCTCTAAAATGCAGAGTCTCTAAAATGCAGAGTCTCTAAAATGCAGAGTCAAAGTACCGATGTTTTGTATTGTCTGCAAGAGATGACAGATCGTTTGGTTCTCGGGCAAGCTGCGATTATCATTTTGATCAAGATTTTTTAAAAAGTTTTCAGTATTTTCTAAATATTGGATATTCTTTTTCTTTTTTTCTTAAATAAAATTAGCATTTTTATTATTATTTTAGCCCACTGGCCTTTTACTCGGACTAGAATCATTAGACGCGGGGGCAAACTCCAACGCGTCGCTCACTGAAGAAGAATCCCGGAGAGCGACTGTACATCATTTCCCGCCAAAACCGATCATGATCACTGGGAACGACGTTTGCAAGCCCTCTAAACTTTCCTTTTATAGAATAATCTACAGGTACAAGGCCCTTTCATTGGTTTCTAACAGAATCACAGTCAAACAAGATCAGTTAAAGCTGCAGTCCAGCTTGATCACCTGACATTCAGTGCGTGTACTGTAGAGTTTTACTACTTACTGAGCACAATAAATCTGCAAAACGGCGGCCTAAACTACAAGTCTGCAGTCAATAATCTCTTCGAAAAATGATATCTATCCTATCTATCAGTGAAAGTTTGGGGTTTGGATTCAACCGAAACAACTAACACTGTCGGTTATGAAATTGAAATATATAATTTACTTTTTGAGAAAGCAAACGAACCGGATCTGAAACGAGCGAGTCGTGAATGAAAATAAACGATTCTGCGACCAAACAAAGTTGCAACCAAAACAGTCAAATAATGAATAGTATAAATATTTAATAATTCACTGAAAATAGTCTACAATTATCTACTAAAACCTTAAAAAAATGATATAAAACAAGTTCACTTACCGGCCGAAGCGACACACTCTTGCAATGGTCTTGAAAAACTAGTCGAAGTGACTGAACGCACACGTGACACGGTGGTAATAATACCTGATTGACAGCCAACGAAACACCGGCCAAGCCCTTATTGGCTGGCACGAACCAGGTTACCAAGTTACCCATATAGCAACACGAGATTTCTAAAAACAGCGCTAAACTAAACATCTTCCGGTCCTTCTCACTCAAAATAATTCCGTTTGCATGTTAGAGACTCTGCATTTTAGAGACTCTGCACTCCGACTCTGCACTCTGCATTTTAGATCAAACCCCAAAGCTGCTCCGTTGAATTTAACTTAAAGTCGACAGTTTCCAAACACGAACAGCGCCAATGTAATTGAAATGACTCCAAGTACATTTTGCCTTTAAACTAATTACGTATTCACGTAAATAAATACAAATAATGATATATTGACGAAATGTAGTCCTTGGAGTTTTTGTCGTCACGTTACGAACTAACATCGAGAAGTCTTCGCGAGACGCTTCCGAATATTCAATTAATTCGTTTCCGGCTACCCTCGGAAAACGCATTTTGACTGGTTAACTTTTTAGACACGATGTACTGTCGCAATTTGTAATAACGTCGCAATTTGTAATACCTGTCGCAATTTGTAATAACGGTTGTCGCAATTTGTAATAAAACTTGTCGCAATTTGTAATAACGTACCTGTCGCGTTAAGGCCGCGTAAACAAGGTCCATTCCCCAACCTCGCCACGCGACCTAGTTTAATGTTAACGTCATATCAATCTTTTAACGAAATTGTGTTTGCTGAAAAGCTTGCAGATAACTTCTGTGGGAAGGGGACTTTAACGTATCCCAAGCAGCTGCAGAATATGACTGACATCTCCAAGAAATGCGGCTCCGATTTCTTCCCGAATGCTAATAAGTGCACAAAACCATTCAATGATCAGTTCAAAGATGACTGGACCAGTGCCAAAATGTGCAGGTACATCTTCCGAATGTTTCTCATAGTTCAAGTTCTTTTAAAATGTACCTATCATTGTTAAAGCCGGGAGGGAGGAGGTAGGACAAGTGTTGACTGTTGGGCTTTATTCTCACTTTGCCAGCCCGAGGGTTAGCTATTTGATCATTTTGACTAATATTTGAGACCCCAACATCTTTAAGTGCATGGCTATCAAATTTATTGACAAATTGCCTCATCAAAGTTTTGTAAATTGGACAAAAACAAACCTATCCGATTGCTTCATTTGGTTTGGTTGTTATTGCGCCAACTTTAACTTGGGGTTATTTGCATACAGTATCGACCAAGACAGCGCAACCAGTTTTTCTATTAAGGGGATGTTTCTATGTTTTCCTAATCAAGGATCTGATTGATCTTATCTTGTCAGGCTATATGCTGAGGGAAAACAGTGTGTCATGAAGTTATTTTTAAAGTGCAAATTCTACGTGAACATGACAGAAGCCTTACTGAACGATTACAAGAAACACTACAATCCATGGTGCCCTTCCAACAGGGACCCAAAGGTAGGAGAAAACAACTGTACTGTTAAACTACAATCTGCATGAATTTTGGTGGGACTTTTTCCATATCATCGCCAGTGATGATGTTGATTTCCGGAAATATTTCCAAAAATTTTCAAAATAATATCCTCTCTCCATGTATATTACAATTATGAAAAGAGTTTGGATGGTTAGTTTTGGAATTTTACATGTTTAAAGCAACCAATCAATAATTTGAGTACCACAAGCTTCTTTAAAATCTGGAAATGACCAGAAATGATCAGTATAGTCGGGAGCAAATAATGGTTGATTAGGTAAATACCGTTTTAATTAGACGATGCGATTGTCCCATGCGATTGACCTGCGCGAGACAAAATTTTTCCATACCAACATTGCAGCTTCTTTGCCCTGATGATACTACAGAAAACTGAGGCCCCTTTCAAAGGCCACCAACGCTTTTGATCTCTTAGTAAACGGGGAATAACGGTCAATACTTCTACAAGCCCGTAGGCAGGGAGGGTGCGCGGGGTGCCTTCGCACCGCCTTCCCCACGGACCCAGACAGGTCCGCATTTGGAGGTTTAACAAGACAATAAAGAAGCCTAAATATGTGTATCCGTAACATTTGGCGCTACCGTAAATCGGAACAACTAAAAAAAAAGGGGGGGGGGAGGGGGCATAAGTGCGTTTGTCCCATAAGTTTGGCTTTTAAGAGTCCAAGTTTACGAAATTTGTTGATGGATTTTAGAGGACACACGTGGAGTATGGAAGGTGTTAGTACCTAGTCGCTCTTGGTTTGCATACCCCCCCCCCCCCCCATCAAAATTCCTGACTACGGACCTGATTATACGTACACGAATCCTCGTTTTAGTTTTGACGGTTCCATAACATGCAGCAATTAGCATTTCACAATGTACCTTCGTTTCCAAGTTACCAAGTATTGTACCGTATGTTAAGACAAGGTATCAGTGCGGCCGTGCAATATCCTCACTCTTTCGCTCCCTTCCCTGTTGCAGGAGTTCTTCATTGGAGATAACGCCGCTGGAACTCTGTCTTCATACGGGACACTGCTTATAGCTGCTGCAGTTGGAGCATGCGTCGTGCTGATTTCTCCATAAGGATGTTTTAGTCTCAGCTTTGCAGGGCTTAGTTTAGTAGTTGCGTTTTTCTGCAGTTTTTATTGACTGTCAAGTGTAAGCAGCTGAGCTCAGTATTAGTGTTCTTTTTATACAGTTCGAGTTGATTGTCTAATTTGTGCGATATACATGAGATATACATTAAGTGAACAGCATTAGAATAAGAGACTTGTAACCTGACCTTGATACCTTAAGCGACGAGGGAATAAAATTATGATAAAAGTGGGCAGCGGCAGCTTGATGCACTGCTTTTATACGAGTTTGTACTGCAGGCAATCAGTTACGTATGCGGGATCTTATTTATGTTTTACTGAAAACGTCATTACCAGTTCAACACGTAAAGGGTATTGAATATGCCCACACTTGTGTTTAACTGACAGCTCGCCGGATAAGCCGCTCAAACAGTAGGATCAGGGGGGGGGAACAAGGCTATTTTCGTGATTAGATATTTTTAGTGATTTCTGATGAAATTCAGTAAAATATCTCCCTGTAAATCGTGATTGCAATGGAATGGCCTTCATGATTACGTAACCCACTGTTTCGTATTATGACTGTTTTACGTCATATGAATTCACTCGCAAAGATTTGCAGGAAATTATTAGTTTCCCAGGTTTTGATTTGTAACAAAAGTAGCGGTAAAATTAGAGCTTCCCGTTTGTGCATGAAAAGATTAAATTTTGGGTTAAGCGACTGTTTACTGTTTGAATTAGCTATTTTAGTAATGCAACAAAACCTTCGCATTTTGCAGTAAAATGGCATATTAGTCCGCAGATGTTCAGGCCTTCGACAAAGCAGCTTTCATTTATAATCTTTCTCGGCTGGCAAATCACAGTTCCTTTTGGTCACAGGTAAATCGTTATTGTACGCCTTGAAATGGCTGTACATATGCAATAGAAGTGTCGTTTGTATTTAAATTTTAAAATAGCGAAATTCCTAGATTGATTCGCGTGGCATTATTTAAGGCTGGTTTCCATATAATCGTCCGAATCGCCCCGATCATCCGAAATAGTGTACGGGTAATCCTATGAATCTCACTCACTCGGTAGGGCCTGGGACCGATTGTATGTTATACCGCCAAAACACTACACAAAATGGCGGCTGTTAATCGAAGAGCGAAGCGTTTAGCTAGTTTCATTCCTATACTAACAATTCTACGCTGCAGACGCAGACTTGAACCACATAGGAGGAAACATAGGTTCTGGATACGGATAATTTTGAAGGCCTGACAAAAATCGGGTGCATTTCTTAACCTAGCTCAAGAACTTGAGATCCATGACGATTTTCTTCCGGCGGTTCAACTTTATGAACTTGTTTTTGTAATAATAAGCATTCATTGTTTTGTATATATTCCATAAAAAACGCGGAGTTAAACACACAATCGCTCGATGTTATTTTTGAGGACGCTCATTGTGATTGATCGAAAGGAATTCTGGTCTAGGAACAGTGCATCCTGGGATACATTCCGAACTCATAAATCGCACGAATACGCTCAACCATGGCTACCATATGAACGCACAGAACTTATCTCGTGTACGTTTCAGTGTACATGTTCTGTCCAGGCAATCGCAATCGCCCGGATCGCCTCTAAACATTTCCGGCGCTGGTTTTAATCGCCTCGATCGCCCGTACACTATTTCGGGCGATCGGGGCAGTTATATGGAAACCAGCCGTGGGAACATGATGTTGTTGTTGTTGTTTTCGAAAAAAATTTCTCTCCCACAGTACTTGGTCATTGTCGTTGTACCTCATGGTGATACATCATATAAAGTCTAACACATTCTGAATCTGCTTTATGTTACCGCTTTTCTTACTCTGTACAAATGCAGAAGGGTGCGGGATTCCCGGCTTATTCCCTTGATTGTTAACAGTGCACCCTCGGCTCTATCATTTATTTTATACAAAATATTTGTAATATAATATTTGGAAATTTAAAAACCGTTTAACCGTGAACTCTGCAAACATCCTCGGAAACCCAGGGCGTCCAGGAGAGCAAAATCGAAATCATTTTCTCTTTCCAGTCCCCACTCTTCGCCCTTCCCTTCCTCTGTTCTTAGAACTCTGTTCGACGCCCTGGGTTTCCGAGGATGCTCTGCAAAGGACCAATGACCTTTGGTTGGTTAACAAAACCTTACATTCATTGTAAGGGACGATTGTATTTCCCCGCACTGTTATCATTGTACAGTTGTGTCGATACGTTGAACGTTCAGAAATATTTACAAATATCAATGTTTATTTTATCAGGAAGAGACCGAGAACAGTCACTTCAGTTATTAAAAGTGTTATGTCACTGCCTATGATCCGGGCGCTGGTAGAAATCGCTTTTTCCGTCGGTTTGGCTTGTTTCCCAACCTCTAAGTCTCTGTTTTCTCCAGGTGTTGGATCCAGTGAATTGGCGCAGAAAGGGTTGAACTTGTTGTAATAGTAATCAACAACATCGCTACGCTGTTTGTTCATTTGGCAGTTGGCGAGGGTTACATTCTTGGAACAATGTTTCACCTTTGAGTATTCGCTGAAATGAACAAAAATCGCATTTGGTTCGCAGTTTAGAAAATCCGTTAATTTTACACTTACTTCGTGAGGAAGCTTATGATCATATTTTCAACCAATAGGGATGTAAGTACATTAAACAGTGTGGGGACTGCAGCAAGTTTTTTGTTTCTAATTTCTTATTATGCTAGTACTAATTTTATAAACAAAAAGGATACATGTCTTTATAAATAAATAAGTAAGTAAAAAATTACTTTTACACAATTTCAAATATCTTAAAAATTCCATACTGGTCTACCTGAGCTGGATCTGTTATTTCAATGGAAAACCCGTAGTAAAATACGTTTTATAAAAAAAGAATCGTTTTTATAAAAGTGTAAATAAGAAATAACCAGCCCCGATTAATGTATAAACCTGTCTGGGATAGATCATAGAAACAATCAGTGCCAGTGGTTCAAGAGTGGGTCCATTACTTTATCCAGCGGATAAAATTTGCTCGTTGTCCAATCAAAACTAAGAACGCGCCAATTTTATCCGCTGGATAAAGTAATCCACTCCTAACCAACGGGGCCGTGGCATCAAAGTATGACTTTGAGTGGGATCGGGTAGGGGGTAATTTCGCCTTAATTCCTAACAAAAGTTGAGTTAATGATGGGATCCTTGATTACACTGCAGCCCCCACGACAAAACCCGCCACGTTCGCCAACACAGACAACACAATCAACCAATCATCGTCCTGGAGTTATGCACACACTCACCTACATAACGACATGTCCCCCCTACTCATGTTAAATTTTCTTCTGAACACTGCACTGCATGCTGACAGTTCTCCGAAGTATGCGCTTTTGCAGAACTTCAAATTTAAGGGAGACAAGACACCCATGTTACAATAACTATTCTTACGGCGTTTAACAGTATCTTCTGGTTCCATTTCCACAGAGCAATTCTTGTACAGCGCTCGCAGACAAGGAATGAATTCACCATCAAATATTTTGCTAAAACAAACATATACAATAATTTAAAAATATTTTTAATAAAATATGTTACTAAAATTACGGAAAACAGAATTTCATGTTATATCATGGTGAGGAAGTTTTGTTATCATAGCGTCAACGTCGCGTTTTGTTGTGCTGTTCTGTGTTGGGTTACGTTACGTTACGTCGCGTCGCGTCGCGTCGCGCGATGCGTTGAGATGTGATGCGATGTAATTTGGTGCGTTGCGTTGCGTTGTGTCCTGTTGCGTCGTGTCTTGTGGTATCTCGTGGTGTTGTGGTGTGGTATTGGGTTTTCAAGTTACATCTTAAGAAAAGACTTTACCTACAATCTATCCTAGAGATGTTTATGCATAGATTCTAGCAAAAGTCAGGGCCCGACTGTTCAAAAAGTGGATAACTTTATCCAGCGTATAAATCCCTATCCAGTGTTTTATGCCCCTTCATTAACTGGTCTTTGAACTGAACTTGATGTTTTACAGGCTGAACTTGAACCCCGGTTTTAAGAGAGCTAGTCAAGGTATTGAGGTAAGTAAGTATCCTTGCTCACAATCTAGTACCGACATGTGACGAAGCTGATAATTTAGCCAAGGGTCGAGCTCAGGCAGGGTCTTTCGTTTGGCACACACAATTTGTTTGGCACAAAGTAAGTAGCACTTGTTCGATGACAAAAACTACAACTAATGTTACAATTGATCAGCCCTTACCCGCAACTTGTTCGTAGATCCTTCTGAAGCGCTTGGTAAAATTTGGCTATACACTTTCTGGAGTCAATATAAAACCTTTTAACTGCACATCGTCCAACCATCTTTGTTTGATTAGAAGAAACGCCTGTATAAAAATGAACGAAAAAAGACTGGATCAGTAAAAAACTTGTCGATTTCGGAAGTCATTAGTTATTGTTCAGTTCTGTCTTCCGCTTGTGTTTTTTTTTTTTGGTTTTTGACTGTTCTAACTGCTTCCGTCAAAATTTCGATATCTTTTCACTGAGTCAGATTTGTTTGTCTACACTGGAAGGCCCCTGTAGATTTGAATTGTACAGAAGACAACAATCCGTTTCTCAAAATAAATGTAAAAATAAATAGTAAAAAAAAAAAAAATAAAAACAGCAACTGATCATCAGTGGGATTCCTAAAATGTGTGCAATTCTACAATTGGTTTCGGC
>JAOBYE010719490.1:0-10633 GCA_025403585.1 Parazoanthus swiftii
CCGATCTGTAACCATAATCATCATAATCATAAGCACAATCATAATCACAGGCACAGCCTAAATCGTAGTCATAACGGCATAGCCAGAAGATAGGCTGTTTGACATGCGCACCATCCCAGAATTATTGCATGCGCAAAAGGGTCTAAAATGGGCTGCTATTTTTAGGTTTAACACGTTTGTGAAATATGTTTAAGTAACTTTACTTGGACTTATAAATTTATCATAAGTTACAATAACAATGTTCAATACATGAAAAAAACCAGACCAGCAAATTTCACAAATGCAGGAGAAACAAATAAATAATCGTGTTTATTTTTCAGTTCCAGGAAAACCGCCAACCAATATTACCGCCGTTGCTGTGAGCCCGACTGCAATTATAGTCAGATGGATCCCTGCTGCCGAACAGTACAAAACAATATCTTTTATAATAGAGTATGCTCTCATTCAAACTGGCAGCATCCCTTCGAGAACTTCTTTCGGAGTAGTCAACTCCACTACAAGACATTCACTGATACATGGACTGGAACCCTTAAGAGCATACACAGTACGACTAAAAAGCCTTACCACTTTGGGATTTGGTATACCAAGCCAAGAAATTTCAGTCACAACGCTTGAAAAACGTACGTCTTTCAAATGATAATAGACGTTTTGTAAAGTAATGTTTGCAACTTTGCTTAAGATCAATTTGACAGAACAAGACGACTGCTAACTTTTCAAAACTTAACTGAATTAAAAATTACCAATGGTTAGTGCTTCCAAGACTAAATACTTCTGGAGAGAGCACAATATGAAGTTGCAATATGAAGTTGGCGTACTTCGGTTTTTTTATGGTACATACTTAAGAAAAATACTTCAGTTAAAAATATTTGGTTTTAAAACTAGCATACATGTTTATAACTGGCCATGGTTTCGAATTGCTTCACAGGTAATTCAGTTGTCGCATTATACCACTAGTATTTGTATGTAAATTTTTATTATAATACCAGCTGAATGTAGCTTTAATTACATAGCCGTTTGAAACAGGGGGCAGCTTTAATACTGTAGATTAGCCCTCACGCCTATATATTCCTGGACTCCCTAAAAGTGCAAAAAGAGTCACACTCTTGGACACTTTCGGTGAGCCTGAGGTATAAAAGAGCGCGAGAGGGCTAAATGATAATTTATTTCAAGTCCTTTTTACAGAGAGTGGATGCGCATTCACACGAGCCAGGGGCTCATAAAAGAACTAAAACGACTACTAAAACTAACTGTTGAACAAATATATATCAATGTGCCATTGCCTCTTTATGGCTGGCCAAAAAAGTACCTTAAAACAATGCTATATATTTCTTATTGTTGAGCCTTACTGAAATTTATTTAATTTGTCAAACACTGCGAGCAAGAAACAACACAACATGGACTAATTTCGGTACTCGTGGCATAGTATCCTCGTTAAATTAACAAATATGCATTATTTTTGTTTGCATGCAGAGAAACGTTAGAATTTTTCTCAGCGAGTGTAACTCAGTTACCCACCACCTACGAACTTAAGGTCCATTTCAACGGATCCATAATTGGTTCAGTATTCTTTTAAAACTTCGTCCAACACTGTTGGACCAAATTGTTGACGATGTTGGGTCATTTATTTGTTTATTAGTACAATGACTCGTTACTTATGCAGTGTTCAGCTCAGTTTATAAAATTAACAGCAGCTGTTGAAGCAACCCTCCGCCGAAAGAGTGTAACCTCCGTTACATAACCTTTCATCGTCAATTTTTTGTTTTCATTATGCAGCTGTCCCAGTCAGTATGGTAGTCACCTATGTCAACATGTCATGGAGCATAAACATAACAAACATCGCTAATATCACAATAGATGCAGTAAGTATCAAGAATGGCCGGCTTCATTGATATTGTTGTTATTATTATCATTATCATTATAAAAATTATTACTGTTATTGTTATTATTATTATTATAAATATAATTATTACCATTATTATCACTATTAACATTATTATTATTGTTGTAATTATCATTAACATTAATAATAATAATAATAATATATACTAGCTCTGTTGACATCTGTTTTAACGCATACTTTTCCATCATTGTTTCTTTATCGGTTTAGATCCAAAGACTGTACAGGAATGATACCCTGTTTAGAACAGTTATTGTTCACGGCTTCAGGTGAGATTGCAACAATGCGATTCTCTATCTGTCTGTCTGTCTGTCTGTCTGTCTGGCTATCTCTCTCTCTCTCTCTCTCTCTCTCTCTCTCTCTCTCTATCTATTCTGTTCTATTTTTTAAGAATATATAGTAGGTATACAACCGAGCTATAGGCTCAAAACTAGGCACGCATTCATATAAGAAAAAAGAATGAATAAAAATAACAAAATAAAATGGAACGTGGAAATGAAACAAAATCAATTGTAGACTACGTTTGTTTGTACTTAAAACCACTTGTTCGGGTACTGTTGATGACTTACGGGCATGAAAACATAGCTCCATCACTCAGTTTGTGGAGTCTATCACTCACACTCATCAATAATAAGTTTAATTGCAAAAGATTCCGTTGGATGGGGCATGAAGAAAACTAAGGAAGAGAGTGAAGTTCAGGTTTAGCGGCTGTCGTTGTAGCCGTTTTACAAGCTTTTTATATAAATGATACAACAAACCCGCGTCGAATCTACTTATACTGTGAGAGATCTTCTGGTGGGGTTTGTGAGTCGACTGTTTGCTGGTCTGAATAGCTTTATAATTAATTTCATCTGGACAAAATAACTGGTACTTTGAATTGACTCAAAGGATTTCCAAATACGCACACTTATAGTTCCTTTTGCTTATTGGACAAGAAGTAGTCTTACTGCATCGTAGTTTGTACAAATGTTTTCATATTTGAAATATACAGAAACAAAACTGAGAGCATCATTGGGAATATAACTGCAGTCTTTGGTCAATTAGCAACCACAGAACAATATGGAAAACTGTACCGTGCACTGTACAAGGAAAAGAAACTGGGCAATCTTACAGTGGAGCCAGTTTCAGACAATAGTAAGTCGCTATAGTAATCAAATATTTCTGAGATAGGAATGAATAAAAAGGAATTGAAGAGGATTACTTACCACGGAAACTAGTTCAGAACGCATTAGAAAACATGTAAAAGTTAAAAAAACATGTACCAGGTATCCAAAGGGGTATTCTAAACTTTCAAATAGAAAGAGATACACATTATTTTGGGTTAATAGAGATAATGCTCTTTATGAAAAATAAAAATATGGATAAGCACCGTTTATTCTCGTACAGTTAAAATCGATAAATATTAGCTAGAGTCATCAGACTAAAAAGAAAGCAAGTGCTTTTTACCATTTCTCTCGAATCTAGAATATGAAATAACGTTCTTTACTTCATGGGAAGATTATTCCAGACTTTCACTGAAGCACCTATTTACATAGTCGTTGTTTTTACCAATTCTCTCAAAACTAGCAACACTGTTCTTTAATTCATGGTCGATTTTTCCAGACTTTCACTGAAACAACATGATTTAACATACTCATTGTTTGTTTTGGAAGAGGTAAGTTAGCATTTGTTTTAAACAAATTGTATACTTATGAGTAATGGGTCGCCGAAAAGAACTGTCAAACATTTCGGGAAATAGAAAATTGACTTGATGGTACTAATTCAGTCACCACTGAGCTCTAAGCGGACGATTTCATAAATATTTAGAAAACCTAATTTGGAAAACAACGGACGTACAAAGAGAAACGCTCTAACAGAGCGTTTTAATTGAGGAGTTGCAAATAGGTTTCAATTTTGGTGCATATCTACTACCACAGGAAATTACGGTGTATAAGAAATAGACGATAACGAATCTATTGAAATCAAGGCCTTGCTTTAAACAATACCTCCAATCGATTTTGTATTTATTTTATATTCAAAACACTTGCAAAAGCTATACATTTACCTACACATCCTTTGTATGTGTAGATTTTTATTTGGGCAAGAAAATAAGGACCTTTGTTTTGTCTAAACTAATGCTTAGAATCTGTTCCATCCACGAAGGTTTCTAGAAGGTCTAAAATACGTTCCGATACCAACAATTTGATAATTCTGTGGTGGTGGATAACATCATTATCATACGCAAATTTCATCATAAATTTGAGCAAGCTATTTTTGACTTTCTGAGGTCTGGGCACACTCCGTATAATTTAAGGTGCAGCAGATTTGATGTTATGCAACTTTCATACAACAATTTATTCGTGCACAATTCAATTCAATTCTCATACATGGAACCAACTACCTGCTGCAGCCACATTGTCTACTAGAGTCTCATTTTTATGCAAGTATCGAAGAAGTCTCTGTATGTCACTGTACTATTAAAAATGCTAATAATACTGTCTTGCAACATTCCTTCTATTTGTCCCCATTAGCTGTATTTCATACTCTTAATACTATTTCTTAGTGCACATATAAATTTTGTTCTTAGTCCACTCCTAATTAAAACGTAATTGATTTTTTCTTTATTTTATACCTGGTACTTTTTGATATGTCGTAATTGTTTTTATATAGTCTAAAGTTTAAAATACGAGTCTCTGGCTTATGAGAATTGGACAACAATTCCCCACGTTTATCAACATAAAATAAATTAGTGTATTATGTAGCCATGCAGTTTTTTACTTCACCGGTGCGATGACTGTTAGCAGTTCACCTAAGACTAGAACAAATAAAAGAACTTGTACTTCGATCAAGAAGAAATTTGTGGCACTTTGCCTCTTTAATTGCGTTCCTCTTTGCAACGATTTCTATTTTCGGAGAGGAGTGACAGCGGCTGGTTAATTACAATGAATATAAAATAAACATAAGCACGTGTATGCATATTTCATAATATATCACCTCAAGCGTCTAAAGAATTCAAGAAAAACGACCATAAACAGAGTTTAAAAAACTGCTATTCTCCGCATAAACAGCTGTTTCCCCATCTATGTGCCGTCCTCTTTTCTGGAATTTCCTATATGGGTAGGATTTTGAAGGATACCTGAAAAAGTCAATGTTTGGATAACAAAACGAGGCAAATTAAACGCATCCTTCATTGCTTTATCGCTTTATCAATGATTTCCATATGACTAGAGATTTAAAACAACTCTAATGCATTGATGCTCTACATTTGAATGCAGTTCCTGCAAAACCTCCAACCAACATAACAGTTCTTGCTTTAAGCGGGACAAGCCTCTTGGTTCGCTGGACCCCAGATCAGAGTACCACCCACTCACAAGTTACAGTCACGGGGTTTGTAATCACCTACAAAGAACTAAGTGGACGTAATAACTCAACGGGAGGCATTATGGTAACAAATCCAACCGGAGTTCTTACCCGGCTGCACGGACTGGCAAGCTACGCAATTTTCGTTCAAGTTTTGACGACTAAAGGTCTTGGTTTTGCAAGCACAGCAGTTACAGGGACAACTCTAGAGGATGGTAAGTTTGGTTTTTCCAAGACGGGCATGGTAGGGAAAACCAAATTGGCACACAAACTGCAAAACGTGTTTGATGGAAAATAACTTACTGGAAAAACAGAAACTGGGACAGATTCTTACGATTTCAATCGCTTCCTCTTTCTTTTCATTGTATGGTTTTTGAGATGTAATAGCTGCGCCTCAGAAATGAGCTGTATTTAGAATCTATTTGTGAGCCTGTTTAGAATAAATTCGCAAAAGTCAGACCCGTACACTGGAAATCAAGAGACTGAAGGAAACTCGTTTTTGGCAATTACAATCATTTGAAAAATACAACGTCTAAACGGGCGTTGGTACTTTAATAACATTGTTGCTGCTGTTGTGGGTTGAAGCCATATTAGTGATGATGATGGGGATTCTCACAGTTTTGAAACAACAACCAGTTTGGAAACTACGTGTACGCAGTCTTCCATAGAAATGCTAATATTTGTAGGTTGAAAAAACTTTTGATTATGAATGAACTTATAACAGATTGTTTTTGTTAGGTTATTCACATCAAAGTAAATTACAGTTGGAAGGTGAAATTGAAAACTTTGGCGGGTAATGCAGATCGAGGTTTTTTAAATACTAACATTAAACAGAAGTTGCGTGTTGTACTAACGAGATGTCGTTACGTATCTTCTTATACGTTGAACTTTTCTTAATTCTAATCATTTTACTTGCAAATCAGACATGTTTTTAATTGCAGGTTTAATAGTCACCATTTAGTATTCCCTTTTCTTTAGCCTGAACTATAATTGTTTTTCAAAATAAGGAATAGAATTTTCTTTGCCTTTATCCAGTCAGTTAAATCACACTAGCAAAGCCTATTTTTTAAAAAATCAGTTTATTTATACGTTAAAAAACTATTACATTACAAACGGTTGCTTCCATTTCTACGAATTGGACATGAAGACTTATGGAATGAGTGGCGAGGTTGCGAGCGATTCGAGCTGTTTGCAACTGTTGAGCATCCACTTTTCTCAACAAAACCAAAGCAAAGTAGACGGCTCACAGTTTATTGCAGTGTATGATTTGAGTCGTACATGCCGAAAACGTCTTTGGTTAGTGTAGAAATATACATTATCTACTAATAACAAAAGTAAACATTCCTGCTAATCAAGAAAATGTCGTTTTGTGGAATTGAGCCTTGCGGCAATAATCTCCCTTGAGCTGAGATGACCAGGCACTTTCGCATGAACCTCTATCACAGATAAATTAATTTCTTTTCAAACACAGTAAGAACAGAAATGGCACAGAATATCAGTTCCTTCTAATTGCCAGACGAATTTTTGTTTTTATATCAATTTGCAAATATAGTTTTGATGTAAAACGTTTATATATTACTATGAGTTGACATCCGACAGAAAATAAATTCGCAAAATATTTTCTAATGCGGTATCAATCAGTTTGGAAACATCTTTTGATGACGTGACTCTTTCACTGACTTTACTTTAATCACACTATCTCATACAGACTGAACAACATCGCGTCTCTCTGTTATAAATTAGCAAGGAATGAACTTCGACTTTGCCATCGTACTTGCATTATTTAATTTTATCCTTTACAAAACTAATTTGTAAATGTTTTGAAATAAAACGCAAAAGCACAAAAATTGAAGCTTCGGCTATGTTTGTTTCCGGTCTCGACAAAACAACTGTTCATGTAATTAAGTGAACGCAACTTTAATATCTAGCTTCGGCCAAAGAAAAAAAATATGACAACTGACATTCATGCAGTAAAGATGTTGAAGTTCCGATTTGAAGGAAGATAACTAGATATGAATGACATATCGGAAGAACGACTGCGCATGCGTGCGAGGTAGCAATTTCCAAGATGGCGTCTTAAAAAAGCAATTTTTTAGAGAAAAAATACGAATTATGTAGCTGTTTTCGACCACAAAAATGGGGAACTGAGCTTTCACAGTGGACGAAGAAAAGCAAGATGAACAAACCCGGTGTGATAAAACTCTTAACTTTTGTATATTTTTCTTGTTTTTTGGAAGTTCGCGAGCTTGGTTGGCCCGACATGTCGATAAAAATCATTTATGGTGTATTACTGCTCTCAAATCACAACGCCTAGCTTTCACGAGCGATGACAGGACACAAGTACAAGAATTCTTGTTTCATCGTTGAATGGCATTAGCACAAGCATAAGCTTAGCATAAGCGTAAGTCTAAGGATCGCACATCCCTTTTTCTTACGCTCGAGCTGTGTTTTGTTTTGTTTTTACGAGAAAAGCAAGCGACCCTGGCCAAAAGAATGGAAATACTGGTCTGTCTCTTGCACCAGGAATTTGGAAGTAAGCGGAGAATTTCATCGAATTATACTTTTTTGGCGCAGATTCCAGGTTTTTCCTTTAAAGCCCAGCTGGAATGAAAAAAACTTGGAATTCCATGAACACATGGATGATCCTGAATCCATTTTCATAAGCTGCCTGGACGGCTTGAAATGTTCAATGAAAATCCAGCCATTACAGAAGCTTAAAAAGGAAATGCATTTGCGTCGCATGCGCATGCGCCGCTGCAATTGCTCACGTCAAACTATGAAATTGAAGTTCTTCCTTTTGCATCTTAAGGCCGCTACCCACAAGCCGATTTTTTGACGCCAACATTTAGTCGGGAAATAATAACTGCCACACACGTACCGATTTAGTCTCGTGGCAGTGGAGCATGACCTGGTACCCAGGGTACTTTCTTTGCCGGTCTGCCCACTTCCCGCGTAACATTCTGATCAGTGATTGGTCAAACAAAGATCTGCTCCCGACCGTTTGTCTGAATCCACTTCACACGTACCGATTTTCTATCGTCCGACGTTTTTGAGGCAGACATTCACAATCTCTGTCCCGACAAAAAATCTTGTTTTAAACGTGTCCGAAATTTTCTGTCGGCGTCAAAAAACCGGGGGTCTAACGACAAAAAATTGGCTCGTGTGTAGCGACCTTTAGAATGATTCGTAAAACGCTCAAGTCAAAATACAACGTAGAAAAATGATATAAATCAAATTCCAATTTGTTATTGTGTTTCGATCACATGTTATTGACAACAACTTAAAGATGAACAAACGCTCTAGCTATAGGAGACGGCGAAGTAATAATAATAAGAAGAATAAGAATAATAATAATATTAATAATAATAACAATAATAATAATAATAACAACAACAACAACAACAACAAAAATGATAATAATAAAAGAGCAACAATATTTTATTTTGCGTAAATTAACATTTAAATAAGGTCAAAAGCGCAAAGCAATTCACACGTTCTTTCATCTTCCGTGTGCTTTCGATAACAGCGGCAAAGGAGACGCGGCTGGCATTTTTTTTTATTTGTTAATTTCTGCACACAAAATGAATAAGATAAACAAAATTTAAACTAAAATGAGTAATGTTGTAATAAATTGAGTAATATCGATATTTGGGTTTTTCTACAGTTATCTCAGTGAACGTCACAGTTGTGCTCGTAAACGAGAGTTGGAGTGAATCACTGAAGAACTCGACCAGTCACCACTTCAAAAACCTTTCAAAGAAGATTGAAGGAAACGTAAGTACCTGACATTTGATCCAGAGAATTACAACAGGCAGTAAAAATGTCAGAGCTTCTACCAAAGTTTCTCATCGACAGAAACTATAGCACTGATATGTAATCGGGAAAGAACTCTTCAGAGAGAATCGTTTTACAACCATCATGCATGCATTCACTACAAGTTGCGATACAGTAAAAAGCCGGGTACAAGAACCTACGCTTTTTCGAATTAGCCTAAATAGGTTCTTATATAAATGCTACTTAATTAGGAAGTTAGGTTGTTTAGGTTCTTAAACAGGTTCTTATTTTCTAAACAAAAATCATGTTTGTTACTGGTGGGCATGGCCTGTTCATTTGCATTGTATACACAAAACATTCTATAAAAACCTCTAATCTAAGCATATTGGGATCCATTATGCACTTGCATATCATATATGGACATGCTAATTGTCTTATTGTCAGGGTTGGGCTTCATTTCGTTAACTGGTGCAGCTTATTTAATTTAGTTTAAGAAATCATTGTTTGACTGAATTTCTCAAAGTAAGAACCTGTTTCAAATTCTAGGCTAAAAAAGGGTCTTATGTAAAGGGGATTTAAATGGACAATTTTAGCCCAACAGTTTCTTAAACTTAAGGTTTTTATAGGATTTTTCTTTTACTGTATTTGCCTTCAATCCCCAATCAATGATCATGATCCCCAAAAATGACCATTTTCTCTTTGTTTTTTCAAGTCACAAGCAGATCGAGATAAAACGCACAAGAGCGTTAACTCACAAAGGGCATGAAGGAAGGCTGAAGATTAGGGACAACTAAATTTTGACCCACTCTGCATGTAGAAAATTTTTTTTTTTATCTTTTCATTTTTATTCTTGTAATACTAACAATACCTGTTCAACAATTCAGATAGTACACCTGCACAGGAATGAATCCCAACTGCGATCAGTCTCTCTTTATGGAGTAAGGTAACTACATGTAACTTGCCTTTATTTGAAAATATATTTGAAAAGACGAGCGCTCTAACTAATTTATTTTCAGGTTTAAGTAGAAAAAGTTAATGAGGTATAGTACTCGAACCTCAAATTTGCTCGTTGTAACTAAGCTTTCAGATTCAGTTTTACCGTTAAGCGCTCAAACATAGTTGAGTTAGAGGAGTTGGCAGGCCTTCCAGACGAGGACTTAATAGAGAGAAAGACGCTTAATAGAGAGGGGGAAGATTTTTTTAAAAACTGTTTAAAATCCGTAATTTTTCTTCTGAAATGTCAACCAGCCTTAAAGAATGTGATACGCTTAGTCTGCATTCTTTTGGTGATAGTTAAGGCTTTGAAAACAAGTATGTTTGCGCAGCAACTGTACTGTTCGACATGAAGCTAAGAGTTGGGATCGAGCTTAATAATAGGATCTACTTTTAACTCAATATTTTGCCCAGTTTGTTCAACCTCAACATTTTTGGTCTTTTTTGCCATTTCCTGAGGGGATAGGAGCTTTTTTCGTGAGGGGGCTTTATAATAATAATAATAATAATAATAATAACAATAATAATAATAATAATAATAATAATAATGATGATGACCTGCGACATTGAACTGCTGCAAAAAGTCTGCCTACTGGGAAGTGCGAGAATTCTTAGAAGGGTTTTGGACAT
>JAOBYE010719512.1:0-10631 GCA_025403585.1 Parazoanthus swiftii
ATTTATTCTTCCTCTATATTTTCCTAAGTTATTTTGACAAATTACCTAAATTACAATGACCTAATAACTTAATATATGATATATACTTGATAAGTTGACTAACTGGTATAGCTTCTTAGTTATTTTAGTCAGCTGTACCTAAAATCAGTTTTAATTTAATGTAATGTAAGTTTGTTTTGTAAATTCAAGGGTACTAAATAAAAAATTGTCATTGTCATTGTCATTGTCATTGTCATTGCCTTAAAGATCAGCGATGACCTCCCGAAATGATTTGCGTTTTGGACATATTGATTAGTGATCAAAACAAATAAATTACCTGAAAATAAGCTTCACTTTCACCTCCTAAAGAAATGTGTTAACAAAGACAGCCCAGGCTGCGAGTATATATTTAGAAAAGATAGAGCGACAGGGTTAGATTTACACGACTTTGTATAGAAATAAACATCGTTTTCCCGAAATCCTCAATATTTTTTCAAATGACACAAGTAAATATATTTATTTAAGTTGCTGCTTACTTGTGTCTTTTCTTGCACATTCCGGGGCTATTGAAGGCGATTCAGAGGTAATTTTTATTTCTGAGTTCCACTTTAATTCGCCTGTAATGGCCCTAGCCGAATGTGCCAGAGAGACACAAGGAAGCAGCAACTGAAGTTGTGCCACTTGCACCAAAATTAGATACAGTAAAAACCCGCGTATAAGAACCTAAGTATTTCCAAGTTAGCCTAAACAGGTTGTTATTTAAATGATACTTAACTGGGAAGTTCGGCTAATTAGGTTCTTAAACAGGTTCTTTTTTTTTCTAAACAAAAATTATGTTTGTCACTGGTGGGCATGGCCTGTTTGTTTGTATTGTATACGTAAAACCTTCTATCAATGCCTCTAATCTATTAAAGCATGTTAATTAGCTCATTGCCCGGGTTTGGGCTTTATTTAACTAACTGGTGATGCTTATTTGATTTGATTTAAGAAATTAGTGTTGACTGAGGTCCTCAAAATAAGAAGCTGTTTCAGGTTCTAGGCTAAAACAGGTTCTTATGTGAAGGGAATCTAAATGGACAATTTTAGCCTAATAGGTTCTTAAATTTTAGGTTCTTATACGCGGGTTTTTACTGTATTCCAGGAAACACAATTTATTCTAAACAAAGTTCTATAAAGTCGACTCAATCGCCCGTACAGCCTAACTACCTCTAACTTGGGCGGCCTGTGTTATCAATCAATCGGTCGACTGATTGTTACCTTCGATGTGTGCAAACATAAGATCAAGGCACGCGGTTCTGTACTCCTGCTCTTGTATGTGTACACTGACAACAATTTTCTCTCCACGAGATAAGTTTTTCAGCTCTTCTGTCACAAAAGCTTCCTCCAGCTTTTTCTTTAACCTTCCGTCGTGATACCTAAAATAGATGATTGTGGGCTGAATCAACGGATTTTCAGAAATAATAGTAGTTTGAAAGGAAACATTTTCATCCACAAAAACGCCCTTTGATCAATCGCTTCTGCATTATGCATCAATTATCACTTGGAATCGTAAAATCAATAACAGGACAAATAATTTCAGTCGAACTTAACCGCCCCTAAAATGGACTCTCCGTACCATTCGTATCATCCATGAGGACAGCATTGTTCATGTTCACTGTATTCCGTAGTAAAAAGTGACAGTGCTCGATGCCATTTGAGATTTTCTTATCAAAGCCGATTCATTTCTGCTGTTGAAATTAAGCGTCTATCGATGTTATAAGTTCCATTATTGCTTTTATAATCATCATTGTTTATACTATTATCATAAGTTGTATTTTCTTGTGTTCATCAACAACAATATTGTTATTACTATTTTATTGTATAATATCATTATAATAATCACTGTCGTAATTTTTATCATCATCGTCATCCTTATTACTACTTTTAATAACTATTAAAATCAGTTTTCTTACTATTTTCATTGTTACTATCATTATAATCAATATTGTTATTATTTTCATCATCATCACCATTAATATTTTATGCTATTTTATTATTTTTACTACTACTACTACTATTATCATCATTATTTATTATTATTATTATTATTATTATTAACATAATTATTATTATTTTTATATCATAAATAATATCACCACTATATTAGTTAGTATCGTCATAATTATGTTGCTATTACTATTATCACCATCATTCATCATCAATAGTATTACCAATATTTTTTCATCATTATTTTTTATTAATACTGAAACTTATTACATCTATCACTTTTATTTCTGTTATTATTTACTATCATCACAATCACTGCTAATCAGTGTTCTCTATAATAAACCCCTACAACACACTAACCTTTGCCATAACTCTTTAAGAGCCTGTAAGTCCGTCGCTTGAAGGATAATCATCACTGAGCCCCTGCAGATGGACTTGACTAACAGTCCGGTCGGCACCACAACAGCGGAGATCAGACGAATCAGCTCTTCCGGTTCGTTGATGTATCGTTTGAGGATGTACGCACTTCCTGCTACCCAGGCTCCCTTTGTTACCAGCTCCAGTGCACATTTAATTGTTACTTCTGGAATTTAAAACAACCGCAACCATAACTACTGGGTCGCAACACTTAACTCAATAGGAAATTCAAGGGGTTTTCAAGGACCTTCCGGAGCTTTTCAAGCAGGTTCAAAGACCATCTGCGGCAAACAAAACTTAAAATTTTGCATGCATTATCGGTTTTTTTACACACATACAAAAACACGTACGTACGCACGCATGCACACACACACACAGACAAAATTGCAATCAGTCAGAAGAGTAACATCTAGCAAAAGCAGATTAGTAAACTGAGGAATATTATTAATTAGCTGGTACCGAATACTGTTTTAACAAATAATTTAAAAAAATATTTAGTCTTATATTTGTAAAAAGCCTTAAACACGATAAACCGGTATAATATTATTATTATTAAACCCGATGTCAAACGCTCTTCCCTTTGACTCTGCACCAAAGTGTCCCGGTGTTACTACAAGCGCCCTGTAAGCGTATCCTTTCACTACTCGTCCCAGGGATTCAGGAAAACTGCACGGTCTGCACGAGCCAGGAGAAACGACGCGCCTGAGTCCCGGGCACAAGAGTTGTCACAAAACGGGGCCGTAGCAAGAGGAGGGGCTATTTTAAGACGCTGATTTTGTTTCAAATGGTGTTTAAAACCCAGGAAAAACATTTTCAGACAAACTTGTTTTCAAAATTACCCGGGGTTGCATGCCCCCGGACCTCGATGCTGCCCCCAAGTTTTCCAAGGCTTGCTACGGCCCTGACAAAACACGTATAAATTTAATACTACAATACTACATGCGTGCAAACACATAGCTAAATTGGTCAGTTTCTTACCTCCAGGTGATATCTGCAACTGGCCCACTTTTTGTTCCAGTATTTTGCTGAGATACGCATTGTTGTTTGAATCAGGTGGGCGACCTGGGAGAACAAAGTCACGTGTAAAAATAGTCGGACCCCAATTTGCAATACTAACACGGTATAACGACAAAGTAAATGTTAAACTTAAACACGTTGCTCCACGTACAGTGCCGTCATGTT
This sequence comes from Parazoanthus swiftii, assembly GCA_025403585.1. NCBI lineage: Eukaryota > Metazoa > Cnidaria > Anthozoa > Zoantharia > Parazoanthidae > Parazoanthus > Parazoanthus swiftii. The sequence continues at coordinate 3,565 of JAOBYE010719512.1, forward strand.
AAGCTGGACTTAAATTGTAGCATTGTAATTCTTGGTTTTCATGTGACGTCAGAGCCGCCATTTTGGTGCCCCTTTACAAATGGAGTTGTAATTAGTTTTTTTGTTAGGGGCTCCAACATGGCCGCCATGCCCTTTGTCATTTGAATCCCCGGGGAGTGAGTGAAAACCAGGTTTTTAGCTTTTAGTTTTATCTTCCACAGTTTATTAATGTGGATATTATCATCACTAACTTGCAACACTCGTTCTATATAATATATACTTTATATCAAAGATACTGAGATTTCCTTACGAAAAAAAGATTCCGTAAAAATGATACGTAAAATGCATTAGCCAATAGGAAACGCGAACGATGAAAACTCACTAGCGAAAAAAACGTCGTTCGTCCAATCACAAACGCGAACGACGAAAACTCACTCGTGAACAACATCGCATCGCGATTTCGATTGTCGTCCATTTTCGTCTCGGCGACAACAGTCAGGTTTTTTTTCCGACTGAAAAATGTCTATAAAAGTTGTGAAAGTATAAACTGACGTTTTATTTGTGTTATTTCATTAACTATTTGATTTTGAAATAAAAACTGGTGTTTAGTTATTATAGTTTTACACGTTGACATTGCAGTTGAATTGGTTCCCTAAACACGCGCGTAAGATTGACAAAACCTGGCTTTTCAAAAATCTCAGAATCTATAAAATAAACAAATTATGCCATGGAAAGTGCTTTGTACGATTTTTTATTCACTCGTTTAGTAGTATCAGAAAACGCACTCGTTCACTGCGGTCACTCGTTCATTTTCTGTTACTACTCAACTCGTGAATAAAAATCGTACGCGCGCATTTTCCACGGAGTTATCTCTGTATATATGTAGCAACAAACTCTTCTACGTAACATATCACAACTCATTCCCCTGATTTCAAAAGCCCATAAACAATCGGCATGCAATTCGCACTATAGATGACTATATTCACAAAAACAGTCGCGTAGGATCAAAAAAGTTCCCAAATTAAGCTTTGAATAGCTACAAAAAATGAAAATGTACCGATCAAAAAAATCTCGCTGCAAAGGAGAACTGTATATTTGGGGCCTATATTTAAAGTTCGTAGTTTTAAAATCTTAAGATGTAATTGTTGTTAGACTAGAACAGACTTTATAATCTTAGCGTAATTTGACTTGATGAATATTTATAGGTGTTTAGACTTGAAGATTCAAATGTTTGTAATTTATAACTATAGACCGTATGCATAATACGCCCCACTGACCATTAGTGTTAAACTTTACAGTTAAACTTGACAGTGTAAGAGCCATACATTAGACGTATCAACAAAACCTAAGTTTTTTTCATCAGCAGTTACATTTAGCCTGATAACAAAATGCACTATGCAGTCACCAAGTATCAATACTTTTGTCCTTAAGACACTGTTAAAAATATCCCTATTCGTTTTTTCTCTTTTCCACTTTTTTTTTCATTGATCGTTCGTATATTAAACAAAGAACTCTGTAGTCAAGTGAAAAAATGTGAATCAATAAAATAGTAAAAAAATCAATAAGCTATTATTATTTTCATATTTGTTGGTGTTGTTATTATTATTGTTATTATTATTACTATTATTAATAATATTACTATTATTATTATTATTATTTTTATTAAAATGATAGAAGTCCAAAAACATTATTTGATAAGAGGAAATCCAAGCAACATCTAATTATAGAACTAACAACAAAAAGGAGTTCGTAAATTGACTGTCGAATACCCACAATACAGTTTCTGAAATGAGACGGCACACGTCAGACTTCTGACGTCGACTGATCTAACTTTTCGGGAGTTTCAAAGCTCGAATGAGATAATCTATAATCAAAACAAAGTCGATTCAGTCTTGTTGAAAATATTCCATGTCAATACAGGTAAAGTTTGAGAAGTACTCGAATTTAGCTTTTATCTTAATTTAATTGGTGTACGCCACACTAAGAAGAAAAAAAAACAATGACAACACAGTAGCGAGATATTACACCATTCGTTTCGATTTTGAGGTCCGTAACCTGTGCAGCTGCCGAGTATAACAAAACTCCAGACTGATGGACATGGGTCAATAAGTCAATAAGCGGTCTGAAAGCATTTTGGAATGCAATGCGTGGTCCTATGTTCCGTTAGTTCTTCAAACTTATATCACGCAAGATAGATCTATTTATACATCTTAGCTCATCCAATGCTTTAAATACTATTTATCTGTACACTGTTGTTGTATTTACAGTATTCCCTTTAAAACTATTTTTGTTCTATTTGTTTTTCATTCTCGGTATATTGGCAATGTCCAGTCGTTTCGCCTACGCGTCATTCGCTTTCGTCCAGTTTGAATTATAAATATTAGTGATTATCGTGACGAGCCTGGCCTTTGTACACCGTACGCCCACTTTGTCAAATTAAATTTATTTCAGTTTAATATGTTTACAAATATTTCATAAATATATTATGAAGTAATTTATACGAAATAAACATATTTGCAATGCAGATGAAGAGAAAAGGAAGCGTGTTGTTTACTACAGAGCTTGGCTGGCCAAAACCAAATAAAAATCCCTAAACCTACCACTTATAAAAACTAACCTTATCTCTAACTCTAATACTAATAATAATACTAACTCCAATAGCAATCGTATCCATAATCCTAATTCCAATCATAATTATAATTATAATTCTAGAGGGTAGTATAAATGTGTTCAAATTTCAGCTTCGTCGGCTACTCACCAATATTTGCTCCGCTTGTGCTAGCGGTTGTACTTTGACCAATCTCAGTGTGCTGTCCATGTTGACGGCTCAAATTAACAAGACGCAAGTTACGATCTAAATCAAACTGGTCGATTTTCTCCAAGAGATCAAATCTCTGCAGTGATCGCAGTAGATCTTTGACCAAGTTCCAGTTATCAATTCCAAGACGTTGTTGTTTTTCTAACTCTTCAAATAGCTGGACAGTGGAGGTGATGTTCTCTCTCAAAGCCAAGGGAAGAAAGTCAGTACATAAGTATTTCAATTGTTCCAACTCTTCGATTCTCAACCCTCTGGCAATATCGAGAACAACTTGTCGAAAACGAAATCGAATGTCTTGGCGAGAGTTGTCAGCCATAACCGGTCAGGCGCCTCGTGAGTCATAATATGCTGTAGTAAATCTCGCTTATGAAATGATTAACTTCCAAATATATTGATCGATGATCACTGATTTGTGTCCAAGCGAAGAAATTTACAAGGATATCTATTTTTCAGTCACATTGCGGAAAACTTTCACGTAAAACGATAAGAACAACCTCGTGCAAACCTTCCTTCTGAAAACTGAAGCTCTGAAGTGAAAAAGTAAAATCAGAAATTTGCATTCCAATATTTCGTAACTCACGCGTGGTCAGTGACCCACTTCAACTTCGTGTTCAGCGCGTAATTTTCTGTTGTTTCCTGATTATCTGTTTGTTCCGCGTTGGATAACATACGAAATAGTACGTGCGTCCAAGAATAGTAGCGCTAACAAAAAACGCGTTTACGGAAATGACATAACAAGCATAGTTCGTTCGAAGATGTTAAAACATTAAAGAGGTTTTGTTCGCGAAATACGTTTTCAATTATGAAATTTGCAACTCTGCTGAAGTTTCGCTGAGGCGCGGCAAACATCCAAGTTAGACAATGCATGACTGCGGACAAGTTACACTAGTACCGCCCAGTTCTAGCCGTTCGTAACGAAGTATTTTTATACCATGGTCGTTGTTGTCTTGATGATGATAAAAACAATAATTATAATGATAATTACAGCAATAGAAACGATATAGGTTATAATGATAGAAATAATAACAATATAACAAACTAAAACACAGATTTGAATTGTGCAGAAGACAAAAAATAGTTAATCAAAAACAAATGCATAAACAGCAACTTATCATTTGTTATTCAAGTTGAACCACTCGCTGAGTGAGCACAAACATCCATAAGAGGCTTGTAATACAATACAATAATTTTTATTAGTACCAGCAGTTACAATGTTTGAGAAAATGAAAAAGGAAAATATAACTGGAAATATAGTACAAGCTAACTGTAGTAGTCAGAGGCTAGTCGGAGACAGCTGATTTATGTTTGTTGCAAAAAAAAGGTCAAGAGAAAATTATGTAAATATGAGTGGAGAAAATAGAACGCGTAAACACTAATGAAATAATTCGGCATCTTACACAACAATCAAACGGTCATAGATTCTTGAAAGCATAAAATACTATGGTTACAAACTAAATACAGAAGAAATGGCAACTGAATAATGTACATTGGCAGGTGTTTGGACAAAGGAAGAACAAATAAGTTAATATTAAGTTAATTCGCATCAAGCTTAAGCCTGGTTTTCACTAGCGACGCAAGCGCAAGCACAAGCACAAACGCAAGCACAAGGGAGTGAAAACGAAACAAACGCAAGCACACGATTATCTAGTGCCATTCCTCTGCCGTGCTTTGCATCCAATATGGCGGATATGGAGTATTACAACGAGAGGTGTCTATTGTTGATTTTATTGCTTAGAAAAAGGCGAAAGAAAGAAGAAACGCTTTTGGGTAAGAGATATTTTAAAAGAAAGAAAAAGGCACGGAGACTTTCGCAGTCTTGTTCAAGAAATGCGCCTTTCCGATCGAGAAATGTTTTTCAGGTGAGACAAGCTATTATTTGACTGTTTAAACTATTTTTATGCCCCTGATATTAAAACAAATAAATATGCTTTGGATTTGTTAACCAAGATTGTTGTTCTCTTAAATTATGAGTATAAAACACATTCTGAAACATTTTAAAAATAACCTTGGTTTTACAAATCATTGCCATCAGAAGCTTTATTTTTACATTACTACTGTATTGCTGAAAACTTTTAAGTGCTCTTAAAAGGCTCTTCTTAAAAGGCTTATACATAAATTTATTTTCCCTTTCATTTTTTATCACATTTATTAAATTTTAACATCAAATACTGTAGATAAACTTAGTCTGATAATTTTAGATAAGCTAGGGCCCCTAGGCATACCAGCCTTGCAACTGACTACATAAATACCGTAATGTTATCTTGACTTTAACTTGACTTTTACACTATATAACTGGCTGCTGATAATGGTAACATATCATTTTTGTTAACAATTTCTCTCAATTTTTCAGTGTTTGAACAACTACCAATTTGAATTTGAATTTCTATTTCACCATTTTATAGGCTGTATATTCTACATCGTACCACTGATTTAGTGACTGGTCAATAAGTAAAGAGGGATGGGTCATCAGAATTTCAACCTTGCAACTGGGGTGGGGGTGGACCATGTTTTTTTGAAAGCTTTGGTTATTTTATTCTAATGCTTAGGTAAAGTTATTAACTAAAAGAAATACAAAGCTTTGTCTTCTTACAATATCTTGGCAGATTGTGTAGGTTCCTTTGGGCAAAAGCTGATCCCCTCCCCCCTCCTCCCCTAGATTGTTTTCATCTATGCATTGACTACAACAATAATTTTATTGTTTATAACAGTAAACCTCATTCTCCATTTCAACTAGGAAAACTTTAAATGTTAAACTTTGCCTTAAGAAAAATTTCAACAGATTTAATCAGTGTGACCAGCTAACCATTCACTATGAGTCCTTAAAAAGACAGATAAGTATTCCCTTGATCCCGCATCATAACAGGAGTATGAGAATAATTTGCAGCTGGGGGCATCATGTTCTGATATATCAAATTTGATATTTGCATTTTAACCATGACATTTCTTTCAGGTGGAAGTTGCTTTAATTGAGATGCAATCAGTTCCCCAAAAATGTCATTGCCATCTCTTTGTTTCACTGTGCCCTAGCTTCTTTCTGGTTTGCAATACTCTCTCCCAAGGACTTTATCAGAGCAAATTCTGCCTCTTCACGGTCTAGTTTTATCTTCTTGGTATCTCTGGCAGTGTGCTTATGGAATTTCCATGATTTGATTTCCTCCTTTCTAGTGTTAGACGTGTCACTGGTGCTCTCTGGATCAGGTGTCTCACTTCTATCTAGACTGATATCACTAACCTAATTTTCAGAATCTGATGCGCCATCATCTTGATTGGCGGACATAAGATTACTTTTTGTTTTTCTCTCTCTTACATAAGGATCAAGCCACGTGAGGTAGGGGAACATGTCTGATAATTCCTTTTTCACATCATCAACATCCTTTTTTCCTGCTCCAGAGACTTTGACTTGGCAAAGTTTTTTCTTTTCACGACATATTTGTTTCTCATGTTTCGAAAGTATGATATTGCATCTTCTACAAAAGAAGTATACAGAAGTTTTAAATCATTTTTTTAATAATCAACTAATTATTAAATATAAACCAATAATAGTTAACCTGACACTAATTCAGGCTCATAGCATTTTAAAATAACTCTAAATTAAAGCAAAAGTCTCACAGCTAGCTTGAACTTTTTATATTAGTTTAAGGTCTGAAAGAGACATTACTAGATCATCTCTTATTGGAGGCAGTTCTTTAGAAAAAAAAATTTATATTCAACACAAAATGAAAAATGTTGAATCATTTTGTAAAAAAAGTTAAACTAAATTCACAGTTTCATACAGAGTGTAGTACCAAAGAAAATAAATAAATTTGTTTCAATTTAAACTTATTATTTTTCAGTATTGAAAAACTACTAGAAATGATACTAGGTAGAAAGAGAAAAATAGTAATTATGAATATCTTAGTATAGTATATCAGCGGGTATATCAGTTATACAAAACACTTTGAACAAACATTTTTGAACAAATTTTAATTACTGACATTGCTTTTTTGATATTTCTGTGGTGCCAATTGTTGCAAAACCTGTAGTTTTTTCCGTCAGAAAAATCACACCAGTTTTCAAAAAAAGCTGTCAGTTAAAGCCATACTATTCTTTCGTATTTTCGTTTTGTATTACAAATAGTTAGGAGAGTCTTTCTCCTTTCTTTAATTTTAGTAAGCTTAATAAACAACAACGGTCAGGCTCTTTCTCGGTACATAAGAAGAGAATAGTGTAGAATACCGGTAGAACAGAATGAATAGAATAGAGTAGAGTAGAATAGAATAGAATAGAATAA
>JAOBYE010719523.1:0-10630 GCA_025403585.1 Parazoanthus swiftii
CCCCCTTCTATATTTCAACGTATTTCCCCCATCATACAACGCGGTTTGAATGTTGCATCCTTATTTGGCAAAGATCACGTGCACAGCGCGAAATTCAAACCAAGAGCTGAAACAAACCGACCAATCACGAGGCACACCGAACGTTCGATCGTTTTCACGATCTGTTCGCATTTTTGTTGTTCGGAGAAGAAAGATCCTTGATTACACTGATTTATCAGACTTCAGGCGAAAAACTTCTGAAAAGGTTTTTGAAATTTTCAGATCTTTCCACAGGTTCTGCACTTTAGCTTCCCTCTCATCAAGGCTGTGTCCGAATCGAAGAAGGTACGAGGTTTTTTTTAGCCATGCCGTTATGATCAGCGATGATCTTGAAGCACTCCACAAAGCATCATTTTTGTTAAAAAATATCATTGCTTTATGTAAGGTCGATAAACATGTGTACCGCGTCATGTTGTTAACTATTTTATGTTTTGAAGTAAGATATAATGCTTTAGGAGTTCTGTCATTTAACTTTTATCGAAATCCGATTTGCTTGCAAAGGGTTTGAATAGAAAAGCTACATGTTTTTCTGGCGTCCGTTGGTCTTGGCCATTTTTTGATACATTGTTCTTTGATTTTAACTGCGAACTCCCTTTTCGATCCTAATTCACAAGAGGGACTATTTGGGGTTGAAAAGTGGTTTGTTTTTTATGTTAAGCAGGTTATAATACACATTTACTGTCCTTGTGTCTGATCTATAGTCCAAAAAACTCTCCCTCAGTCACTGTAATTTAGTGTAGACTTCAGTAGAGTAACACATCTGAGACTGTTATTCGTGTTGTGATGAACACTTAAACGCTATCGAACACAAATAATTGTCTTAAATGTGTGTTACTCTACTGACATTTAGCATTTAAAATAACTTGGATTGCTTTGATCTTTCTTGAAAAACATAACCAAATGTAAATAAATTCGCAAATAATGCCCTGGCTATAAACATAAAAAGTACATGCAAGTCAGTGCAAGTTTTGAACCTGCGTTCAGCTTGCGGCTCGTTTGACCATCTACTTGCCTTGACTTGCATCGATTTTGGACAAGCCCAAATTTGAATGCAGGTCATGCAAGTTCTTCGTCAGTGGCCACACGAAGCCCAAGTTGAACGCAAGTTTGAAGGTCAAAACTTACACTGACTTGCAGAGACTTGCATCTATGTTTGGCCGGGGCTTAGGTATAAATTTCAACCTTAGTTATGGTAACATAAGGTGAGACCCAAGTGTTGGGATATTATATTTGCTTTAGCAGGACGGCAGCGAATTCTTAACTTGGCAAATTCAAGCCAAAGCTTGTGAGAATACACTTCCTACATTCTATGTATAACATCTTTATAATATCACATTGCCAATCACTTCTTTTTAAACCTGATAAACTGTACAACAAAATATATATCAAAGTTTAAAGAGAAGTTGAAAGACTTCCTAATGATTTTTTATTTATTTTAAGAATGATTAAAAATTCATCGTATATAAAATCTAAGCCTCCAAACTGGGTCTCAATGTTTGGCCGCTTTCCAATCCCAACCGAGAAAAGGGGATGGGGGGTATCCAATACACATGATCAGTTGCATGTCATCATCCTTTGGAATGACTGGTCAGTTGTGATGATAGACCAAGAATCCATACAAATGACAGGTCGTATTTTGGGATGATTTGTCACGGCCTGGCTGATTTGTCACACAAGTCACAAAAATGTTAAAACTTAAGTTGCATCAAACAAGAAAAGTAAAAACACCAAGATTGGTGTGTGTGTAGGTCAATAGCATGTTAGAGTTGACCAACCATTTTGAAGCAAGAAACCAGCAATTTTTCAAATATGCATGTATAAGCCAACCTTTCAATTTTGACATGACTCAGTTGGAGAATTTCAAGTGTAAACATGGAAGTAAACAAAGAATCACACATCACTGTTACACTGGTGTTACTTAATTTGCTGTCATAATTAGCTGTGTAGTGAAGTTGAATTGATACTCATTTGATTTGGTATGTTTACTTGTATGCAATATAGGTTATCAGAGGTTCCGATTTCAAACCCGTTCATCCACAGCATGGACATCAATGAAGTGCAAGTTGTAAGTTCCAGATTTTTGCTAACTAAAAAAATAATTTTTCAGGCATTACTGTCATAGATCGAAATGTCTAAATATACTCACTGTAACTAGGAAACTGCAGAATGTTTGTGATTACCAGTTGTACCACAACAGACTACCAAGTGAACATGTTCTATCTGCTCAAAGTGGAACTTCATCAACATGAATATTCCAGACTATTCAGTTCTAAATTGAATAATTATGAATAAAATTCCAACCTCAACATTGCTTGTAAATATATTTATAATGAGACTGTGTTTGTTTGCTACTACTTACTGTAATATGGTGTCTGAAATAAAAGTATGTTGTATCCAAAATGATCATGAATTTTTTGCCTATAAGTTTGGGTTGATTAACAACTATTACCTTAAGTTGTCAGGAAAGCTAATTTTTAAAAATAGATAATTATATATTTAGTTTTACTCTACTTCTTTAAAAAATACTATAAGTTGATACATTGTTTTATTTCAGCGCTCTCCCTTGTCCACCCAAAATCCAAATATTATAATGGCCAATGCTGGCGGATCCAAGATGCAGAGCAAATTACGGCCACCATCAGCTATCAAAAGACCAAGAGATTTCTCTTTCACTTCAGCAACTGAGGAGGTGGGTTTGATAAAGTACAAAAAAAGTTGCATAATATAATTTAATTAATATGTTTAAGTTATTTCATTGATATAAAACTTGTATAATTTATTCTTACCTTGTGTGTCAACTCAAGGACTGAATTTTGGCTTTACAGTGTTCAATAACTGCTACAAACCCCTCATTCGGTATAAACAACTGTTGTTCATAAATAGAAATTTGTTTGCCCTAAATGTCACTCCGCCGGCACATGCATAGCATCGTATCGCCACCAATGTGTTGCTATTAACCAGGCTTATTGGTCATGAACATTGTAGTCTATTGTATTTTTTTTCTTTCTTTAACAGCCACACTTAATTTGGAGCCAAGCTCTGTTGTGCCAGCCATATCACACCTTTATCTCCCTTTTTTTCTTTTTCTTCCTTTCAAGTGGTAAAAGCTGTATAAACAAATGTCTAATTATAAATTTTCTTGAATTTATACAATTATAGGGCTGATGTTTTACATACTGTACATGCAATCATGTAAAATGTCAAAGTCAAATAATATCAAATAAAAGGACTTCTTATTTGCGAGAGAGTGATGAAAAAATGTTCACCATCTAATTTAGGAAGATTCGGTCTAGATACCAGATGATTTAACACTAACCTACACCATGTTGGGAAAATTTTTTGACAGGGTTCCAAGCCAAAAATACAGAGATCAGCTACCCAGTTATCGCTGCAAACTTCAGCTCAAGTCCCTAAAGCAGAAACACGGCAACCTGCTGTAACAAGCTCACTTCGAAGACAAACGTCTGCCGTGGTCTTGCGACGAGGCACAGTCTCAAATACGCGACCTGCAACATCAGCTACTAGTAAAACAGCAGCAAGACCTCCTATCAACAAGATGGTAAATAATGCCAAGACAACATCAGGCCGCACTACAGGGTTGACAACTAGAACAAATACAGCACCAACAAAGTCCAAAGCTCTCAATGGTTCAATTGCAGCAGTTTCAAAAGGTTTGCTATGATGTTATACGTCAGGTGGTAACAGACTGACAATATCTTATATTTCTTTCTTTCAGATGAATTTTTATAATTTCAATTGGTATTTAAGGCCAGTCCAATTTTATTTTTTGTAGCATGGAACCGACCAACCCTGTTTTGATGAAAAGCAGGAAAAAACTGAATTAATATGTTTTTTAAAAACCTGAAGTCAACTGATCAAAGCTGTGTACATAAGTGACAAAAAAGCTGCAGACAGTTCAATCTGTTTTTATGTTCTCTGAATAAAAAATTAGAATTTAGTATTAAATTAAGTTACAATCATGTCCTTCAGTTTGATATTTATTTATTTATTTTTTGTCACCCATTCTATACCAGTTGGTGGTAAAAAGCGAGATAAATGGGATTACAAGGGCCGACTGGAAGACATGGAGTCAAAGTTCCTGTTAACAACACAAAACATGTCGCAGATGACAAACATTATCGATGAAAACAGGTCACGACTTCAGCTGTTGGAGAAGATCAATGAACAGTTAGAGGGAACCGTTCAAGTGAAGAACCAGCAAACACAGGAGGTACAATTTTAGTACACTATTTTAAGTCCACACAATTTTTTTTCTTGCTTTACAAACCCAGCAGTCCTATTTTTCCTGAAATGCAAAAAAAAGTTTCACATCGAAAAGAAAATAGTAGAAATGCATGTCTTATTCAAATTAAGATAAACTTTCTGGTTTGATAATTAAGAAAATGTTTTAAATTACGTTCAGAATAAATCTTTTACTGATATACTGTATTGAAGTCTTGCAGATATCATACCTAAAGTTTTTTCTTAGAAAAAGTGGCACTTTGTCTTTTTTGTTAATGAAAATCCTGTGACATCTTATTTTCTTTTTTTTACCGCCTTCACTCCTCAATGTTGACCTGAAAAATCCGTAAAACAAGAAATTACATTCGTGTGGCAAAAGTTACACTAACGTTATGTAATTAAAATTTACATATTCCCCTAAACTACAGGCATCTGCAAAAATTCACGATCTGGAAGTTCAAGTGCAGCTGGCAGCAGAAGAACTCAAGTCGCAACAAATGAGGCACGAGTTTGACCTTGAAGTAGAACAAAAGGCCAAGAAAACCCTGAAAAAAGAGAATGAAAACCTGGAGATGGAGCTCAAAATAGCAAAGGAAGAAATTACTTCACTGAAGATGACAGTTGGTAAAATGACAGCTGATTCGCTGGGAATCACGACGGAGCTCCAGGCCACAAAGGTGAGTATTTTTAGATCCTCACTCAAATCCAGTCCTAAAGAATAGAGAAAAGGAAAGAAGAAAATCGACTGGGAGTGAGTCAAGGTTGGGTCCTGAATTTTTGGAAAAGGGGACCAAAACCTGTAATTTTAGAGGGGAGGGGAGGGGGGAGCACTCCAGGCTCTATGGACCCCTCCTCTAAATTCACTCGTGATGAATGCAAAGGCGGTGCTGACGGCACAAAGCTACATCGTATTAAAATCTCAACAGAGCAACTTATTATAATATAGTTTTTTTTGTATATCGTGTTAATTAACCATAGGTAAATTTGGACAAAACCGTGAATGAGAACAGGATCAAGGACGAAACCATATCGAGACTGGAAGCCACTATCAGAGAGAACAAAGAAGCCATAGCTGAGCTGGAGGCCAAACTACGAGAGGAGGAGAGCGTAAGGCGAACACTTCACAACACCATACAAGAGCTGAAGGGTAACATCCGGGTGTTTTGTCGAATCCGACCAGTCTTACCTGACGAGGGGTCTGAACCGCTGTCAGTGTTCAACTTTGGGCAGGATGAGAGAGTGTTGTCAATAGAGCAGTCTGCACCAGGAGAGGTGAGATTTGACTGTACAATGTACGAAGCCTGGGCTGTCGGAAAATCGGCTTGTTGACGCTTTTAAGAACGCCTTTGAAAATGAAAGTACTGTATTTGAATTCAATATCCGAAAAAATGTTCAAAACTCTTTCCCCAAAACACTGAACACTAGAGTTGCGCCGAGGCCCGGTTACACAAGGTACTTTTTCTTCTAACTGGTTCCCGCCCACTGAAAGGTGCACATTAAAATTAAAGTAAAATGTATCTGTTAATTGAACAAGTTTAACATCTGTATCGTCAAAGCGGTTAAGATATTATAATTAACTTTACAGTTTCATTTTGAGTGACAACTTTACTGGCACCATAGACCATATACATAATACGCCACATGAACGAAAACTTTGAGTCGAGGCTGGTAAGGCAGAAATACAGCAAATGTATGAAAATTTGGAAACCGACCTCAACTTGAAGTTATTGTTTATGACCACTGGGGCGTATTATGCATATCGTCTATGTAATAGTTATATTGTAGTCACAAGGGTGCGTAGTAGTTAGAAAGGGGCTCTTGGCACCCTATTAGGTGTTCCACTTTTAAATTGGTTAAAAAGTTATCTAGACTGAGGCCGTAAAACAACAGACAATAAAAACTAGTCTAGCGTAAATATGCTTGTGTTTCGTTCACCTTTGTCTTACCAGAGCGGTGTCCGTTGTCAGCTGTTAACAGAAATAAAGAAGGGAAATCCTTTCTTCTTTACTGTATGAAGGTTGAAGCACTTTGGTGACATTGCTAAGTGACACTTTAGAAAGCAATATGGCATTGGGTTCATTTATTTATTTATTTGCTATCTTTATCTTAGAGCGTGACGGGTGTCAGAAGGGCCGCAACCAAGTACGATTTCCAATTTGACAAAGTGTTCCAGCCTTGTGCTAGCCAGGAAAACGTGTTCGAAGAAATCTCACAACTGGTTCAGAGCGCGCTGGACGGCTACAATGTCTGCATCTTCGCCTACGGCCAGACTGGCTCCGGGAAAACTTACACCATGGAGGGCAACATCCACGATGATATGAGAAAGGGCATGATACCGCGGGCCATGGAGCAAGTATTTCGCACTGCCCAGGAACTGCAGGACAAAGGGTGGAAGGTAAAATTGTTTGTTAACGAACAGCTTATGCTTTAATTCGAAGGCTCGTAACTAAATGTCTTGAAATTAAAATCGCAAACTGTGGTGTCTCCTAAATTATGTAAAATAAATACAAGTGTAATAAAAAATTAAGTCGTAGGAGTTTTAAACCCGACGAAACGTTACAAAGTCAGTGAGCGAGTTCCAAAGTTGCGGAGCTGCAAAAGAAAAAGAGCATTTAGGGACTGTTTAACTCAAAAACTACTGTGGAACTCCGTTAGTACAACGGGCCATAGATATTTAATTGGCCGTATTAACGGGGTAGGATCAAATTTCTTCGCTGGTCTGTTAGGGGTATTATTGAGTTTGTAAAGGAGATATTTTTGTTTGACACTTCGGCTTGTCTGACCTTTGTATAGACGGCTCACTGTGACCGTATTAACTATGTGAATTACAAAGAAATCTACATGTTGGGAGTTCAGAATGTGACCGTTGGCAGCTTTAACAGGGTAGCCGAACCAACGGGATTTTCTTATAAGAAAATGTACGGTCATTTTGCTGGGCCAAAAACAAGTGGCCGTAATAACGAGGTGACCGTAAGGCGGGGTTCCACTGTAGGAGGGTTGGTTTCGATCAAAAGTTTTCTGCAAGTAGACACGAGAAAAAATATCTGCCGAAAGCTAAGTTCCGTCATGGAAAACCTAGAAAGTCATGGAATTTTGCAAATTCGTTTTCCAGGCCTGAAAAGTCATGGAATTTCGATTCGGGTCATGGAAAATGAAAATTACCGTATAAAATTTAAATGAGTGAGACGAAACAGAAACTCGTCAGATTTCACTTACGAAAAACTAGATTCCAATGATCAGTATTAAACGTATAGGTAAATACGTATTTGTGTTTTTTTGAGACTTACTGTTTTCTTTTTTGAAAATATTTATCATGCTGGAAAAATTTCATATCGAGAAAAGTTTTTGATATATTGTAAAGAAATGGATGGTCAAATTAGGTTGTGGAATACTGCTTCAAGTCATGGAAAAAGTCATGGAATTTTACAAGGTCGAAAGAGTACGAACCTTGCCACTTACATTAAGTCCCTTGTATTTTGCTAAATAATGTATAATGTATTGCAGTGTTTAAGTAGCAAAATGATTGGACTCAGCGATTAGAGTAAAGGGAAAACTCTTTGTTTTTGTAGTACGAGATGGAAGCCTCGTTCCTCGAGATTTATAACGAGTCACTCCGAGATCTTCTGGGCTCTGGCGATGCGAACCTCAAACACGACATTAAACTCGTCAATGGCGGCAGCGGGACGAGTGGGGCTTGTGAGGTCATGGTGACTAATGTCAAGACTGTGGGCGTGACGTCAGAGGATCAGGTGGGTTACTTGAAGGGCTGTTTGAGGGCATACTCTTTCATTTGCGCGGCAAACCACATTAAAACTACAAATATAGATTCTGTTACAATTTATTCAAGGACAATTCGGCCTTGTTCACTTCAAAGATGGTACGGATTTAGTAAAGTACAATTATGAGTGTTGGAGCGAATTCCATGTTTTAAAGTGTTATGGTAAAAAGTTGCATTAATCGTATGATCAATGAGTTTAAATTCCGTTTTTTCAAGTCTCCAAAAACCTTGAATACAGCACTGTGGAGTCAACAACCGTATATTTATTGCTCTGATAGTTTTTCTTACTCTGGAACTGAAAAGCCGACATCATGAACTGATGTAGTTTTTCTAGTTGAAAAACAAACACTTGTTTCGTGTGTAAACGTTTTGTTGTAATTTGTTCATGTACACAACGAAGAATACTTGAAAATCCTTGAACTTAGTTCCTTCTGTAAAACTCTTTTAATTTGATTCCTGAAAAAGTGTAAACAACTTTACTTCAGGCAAGTGTCTTTGGAGGAAGAAACCTTGAACTTGATACCTGGAAAGGTGTACACGACTTCACTTCAGGCCAATGTCTTTGTAGGACGAATCCTCAAATTCAGAGCCTAAAAGAACTTGAATTTGATACTTAAAAAAGTGTACACAACTTTACTTCAGGCAAGAAGAATCCCTAAATTATTACCAGAAAAAGTGTACACAACTTTACTTCAGGCAAGAAGAATCCCTAAATTATTACCAGAAAAAGTGTACACAACTTCACTTTAGACCAATATCTTTGGAGGAAGAATCCTCGAATTGAGTGACTAAAAGAACTTGAATTTGATACCTAGTTAAGTGTCTTTGGAGGAAGAACCTTGAACTTTGATACCTGAAATGGTGTACACGACTTCACATCAGGTCATTGTCTTCAATCCTCAGAGTCCTTGAATTCAGTGCCTAAAAGCACTTGAATTTGATGCCTGAAAAAAGTAAACGAACCCTGTTTATTAAACCTTTGTTTCGGGTTAATTTCACACCTGATGTATAACACATTCACAGGTTTACGGACTGCTGGAGAAAGCCGGCCAGAACCGTGCTGTGGCCGCTACTCAGTGTAACGAGAGGTCATCAAGAAGCCATAGCGTATTCCGACTAAAACTGACTGGTCATAACAAGCTCACAGACGAAAAAAGCCAAGGTGAGTATGCCAAGAAGTCAACAAAGTCCACCCGTGTACTCCCACGCGGCTTGAAAAGTCTTTATAAGTGTGTTAACAGAGCACATCTTAAGGTGTGTCAAGTTGGCTACAAAATATGTGTTGCAGCAACACACCAATTTGCGTTCTCGTAACACACTTGTTTTTACTGTGTGCAAGGTACTTTGTTGTCATTACGTTTTGAAATATCTCCTGGAAAAACTCTTGAACTTTATCAACATGTCTTTGAGCTTTGTTGAAACACCTTCGAATTCCTAAAAAGAAGATCTTTAACAGAATCGCTATGCCTAAAAAACTTAAGCAACTTTTTTCGTCATTTCTTAAGATATTTGGATTAACTGATTAATTTTGGGGGGGGGGCATTAGTTTTTTTTTTTTTTTTTTCAAATCGAGCTTTTCAAATCTAAAAAAAAATATTTAAAGCTTTTGATACATGCCTGCATGTAAACGTAAGGGGGCCAACTACTTTATCTTGGTCTCTCATTAATAACAGTAAGATGGATCACCTAAAATAAACAAAAGATTACCACCACTTTCTGTGTGAACCCAGTATTCCTTAAAATGTTCAGGATTTTCATTGGTCGCGGAGTTTCTAAACTTTTGGGTCATTGATAACGATAGGGAGATAAATTGATTTAGGTGTACAATATGTACAGACTAGATATAACTGACGCAAAGATGATCTTCTTTTCCGAAGGAACTCTAAACCTGATTGATCTCGCCGGGTCAGAACGCCTGAACAATTCTTGTTCAACTGGGGAACGGTTGAAAGAAACGAAAAATATCAACAAGAGTCTTAGTAACCTCGGGAACGTTATCATGGCCCTCGCCAACAAAGTAAGTTGCAAAGTTTTAAGTTGCTTCAAGCTTGTTTCACACTAGACACGGAGACGGAAGCACGAAATCCCATACAAACCCTGTAAAATGGAGACGGAAGCGGAAACAGAGCCGGAAGCACAAAACCCCCTGTAGACCCTTCCGTTTTCTTCTGTTCCGTCTCCATTTTACAGGGTTAGTATGGGGTTTCGTGCGTCCGTCTCCGTCGCTAGTCGGAACGAATGACTTCAATGCAGTTATTTTTGAATCGTTCAACCGTTGGTTTCTGATTCTTGACCCTACTCCCAAAAGTACCAATTAATTGGTTGCTAATTTCTCATAACCTGTCTATGAATTTTTCTGTAAATAATTTGAGAGAATTAAACCTTGGCCAAACGTAGATGCAGGAAGTCGATGCAAGTCAGTGCAAGTTTTTAACCCTATTCAGACTGGGCTTTTTTTGGGTTTCTCAGACTGGGGGGAGGAAACAACCCGCATGCTGGAACTCAGTAACCGTTAAAGATATTGCAATGATATTTTGGCAACATACACATAATCGGAAGCTCACTCATTTT
>JAOBYE010719534.1:0-10630 GCA_025403585.1 Parazoanthus swiftii
GAGAGAGAGAGAGAGAGAGAGAGAGCGAGAGAGAGAGAGAGAGAGAGAGAGAGAGAGAGAGAGAGAGAGAGAGAGAGGGAGAGAGGGAGGGAGAGAGAGGGAGAGAGTTTGAACAGAAGAAGGTTCTCCAAATGACGAACTCCCAGTAAACAGGATACTTATGATACAATGCCATCGCTAAAACTTTAGTTTGAAGTGCACCACGAAGAAGAGCGTTGGGAAGCTGTTTTTAAACAGTTAAAACTGTCCAGTTTTATTTTAAAATAACGTTGTTTAAAATAACGGTCTTCATCCGACACGAACTGTTCTCAACTGGCCTTCTGTCTATATTTAAAGTTGAGGTCAATGTTATCATTGTGCCCAACGCAAATATTTTCAGCTGGTAGATGCAGCTCGATCCAATATCGGTTTAAACCATCTCCTACGACAAGGAAGAACCACTCAAATTTGGTATATTTAGTTCTGAGAGTACAGAACCAGCAGAGGAGGGATAAAAGCCGCCTCGTTAAAACTGCCACTGATTTGTTAGAACTTTCCTCTTTAAGCATGTTAGAACTTAATACTTTCCTTTTTGGGTTTCTCTGGTGCTTGTTTCATTTACAAAAATTCTTTTATTATATGCGTTTTTTTCTCTTGTAGAAATTCATAATCCTGGGCTGCACAAGCAGAACTGCATGCACTGTTGTCTTTCAGTCAGGAATCGGGAATAAAACGGAGAGGACAGAAGACCTGGTTAAATATTTTCAAGTTAAAATGACTCTTACAGCTGCAAAATATAGAAGGTGTATAGCCCCAAGGCTATTAACCAAGAAGAATATACCATTTGGGGCAGCTCCGACCTTAGAAGAAAACTGCAACATGTGTTTTTATCTTATCCTATCGCGACACAGACATATTTTGCAGAGGCTTCGGTTGATAAGGAACGTGATTATTCTGGCAGTTGTTCTGGTGTATTAATCCCGAATAAACCATTTTTAAATACGAGCGTAAGAAACAGAAATTTCGGAAAACTAAAAAACGACGAACCTGCATGCTTAATTATAATTCTATATGATATATTTATTTATTATTTATTGTTTTTATTTATTCAAAATGATTATTTGGTCGATGCATGTTGTTTTGTTTTGGGCGATGCCAATAGACCTGACTAAACGAAGTATATGCCTTGCAGTTTGAATATACCTAGTTGTAAGACGTAATTATAATTCTTAGGAACATATGATTGGCCTTTCGCAGCGCCACTCTTTAAACATATTAATGAAAGTAAAGAATACCCGCCCTTGATAAAGTACCACATATACATCGTTTTCTTAAAGCGGTTGCGACCTGAAAAGACGCAGTTTTCATAGTATATACTGACAGGACTCCATTCTAGTAACTTTGTCATTTTTCACTGAGAGACTATCCCCTACAATTATATCCTGGGTGGTATAGAAAACTTCCTGAGTGGCACATATAGCTATCTATGTTTCCGACTTCCCTAGTGAGCGGAAAGCTAAGCCTTCGGGGTTTTTAATGGTTTCATCTTGGCTGTATCGATTAACAACTGATTGAAACTGCGCTGATACCACCTAATTATTGTCCAACTCTTCCTTATTTTCCGCCAACGTGCTGTTTAACTGAACAGATACACAGGCTAGGCATGCAAATAGTATTATTAAAAAAAAACAAAGGTCACTTTAAATTTTTCAAGTGTCTCGGTGCATGCATCACATCACGTTGAACCCAGAGCTTAGTGGTCGTTTGGCAAAAACTTTATTAGACATTCTTTTTCGGTTACCAGATTGATTTATTTCATTTACGTTAAAGACGAAAAAATATGTTTTAACCGACTGACATTTATGTAAACGAGGTTCCGCTGGCATTTTGCTTCAGCGTGAGTTGTGGTACGGTTGGAGTTGTATCCAGCTCAGTAATTTGATTTGACAATATTTGCTAACGATTAAAATGTTAGGGTCGAAAACATTTCCTTTAAACCGATGTAAAGTTACTATACCATATAAATATCTAACTAAGGTTAAATACGGAAAAATAGGAGG
The DNA here is from genome assembly GCA_025403585.1 of Parazoanthus swiftii. Taxonomy (NCBI): domain Eukaryota; kingdom Metazoa; phylum Cnidaria; class Anthozoa; order Zoantharia; family Parazoanthidae; genus Parazoanthus; species Parazoanthus swiftii. The sequence continues at coordinate 2,040 of JAOBYE010719534.1, forward strand.
TTAGACTATGCAACTGTTTGATATTCATTGGAAAACTAGTTGTTTTTCACTTCTAGTAAGTGTTCACGAAAGCGGTCACCTAATTTGCAGCCAAAGTTTGTTGCAGAAAGTACAAGTGTCTGTGATAATAATAAATAACAATAAATTATATTCGAAGTTGTGTAGTCGAAACAACTGTCGAAATGGTCGTTAACTAGTCTTGAACTTTTAGGTCCTTTGAATTATATTTTGGATTTGATGGATGGGCAGGTGTTGCAGCGTTCACGGGAACATTTGAATGTGCCTGGTTCTAGGTCGGCAGGGAGCGAACATCTGACAAGTGAATTTTGCAAGTTCTTATCGTGTTTGAAAGAGACGAGTGGCGGATTAGGGAAAATCGGTGCTGTTTCTGGATCTATTGTAGAATTTTGAAGTTTCTAGGGACCGCGTTTCTAGCTGCTAAATTGTTGGGGTGGAAAGTAAGTGTGAAAGGAATCCGTTCTTCATTGTTTGAGACTGGTGGTTTGAGGGCGGATTCTCAATTCGATCGACGTTTTGGACTCGAGCGAATGCTTTGGTTAAGATATTGTCAGGATAGCCACGTTCAGAAAAGAAATTGGACATTCCATTGCACTTAGATTTAAAGTCTAAATCTTCTTCGATAGTTTACAACAAGGTGTTATCTATTTACAAATTAGTGTCTAAATTACATTTTAAAAAAGGTATTTACAAATTTGATGAAAATACCTAAAACACATTAAAAAAGAAACTTATTTACTACTTTGATACTATTATCGTTATCATCACTGTTATTATTTTTGTTGTTGAAGAATCATTAGTTTTCCGTCGATCGAGAATCCGCCCTCAAACCATCAGTCTCAAACATTGAAGAACGGGTTCCTTTCACACATATAGCAATTGTAATTGTTATATAGTTCTAACTTTTGTAACAATTGCTGGAGACAACTCAGCGATTGGTTAGTTTTATTCCAATGAGGCAGTTGTGCACCGGTCACTGTTTATGCGGCCAAGGAAAGAAGGGAAAAAATTTTTCCTCTACGATACTGTTTGACTTAATCTTGTTTTTGATAATTTTGCTGGTAAACCATGTATAAACTACAATCAAAAATAGGTCAGTGTTTTTGTCACCCAATAGTTTTTCCTCAGCTCCAATTCTTGCCACAAACATCGGTAGGTCCCTAATAAACTAGTTAAATGTCTTCAGTTTTGATTATGACCATTGTTCAGTCGACGCATGATTCACCAAGCTTACAATTTCGTATATTTTGAACCAGTTACACGAGTCAGGAAAACTATGGGTAACTTGGACACTCATATTTTGCGTAGATTGAAGAATAGAACTAGGCGTGTTTGCTGTTATCTGTTTGATAAAATATCTCAACCTTTCAACAATTAACATCTGTTAACCCTTAAACGAATCGTTGAAAACCACACAACATTAACACTCACTTATCTCACGGCTTAAAGTGTGAAAGTATCTGTTTTAGTTGGGTTCAAAAGTCCAAATATTTCAAGTAGAATGATATTTCGGATGCTTTTAAAAAATGTATTAGGAGAAAGGTTGAGTTTGGTGTGCATGTGAGGAGGCGAGTTTGTCTTTTCCTGTCTGGATTCCGTTCAAACCCACCTTTCCGTTTCAGCTGGGCTCACACCCATCGCATGTTCACAACTTTTATGTCACCTTTCGCTGACATCAGAATGATATCCCGTGTTGAATGCAAACATAGAAACTCGAGCTTTAAAAAAACGAGGAAAGATATTCTAGTATGTCTTTCTCTTACCTTTATTTCTTTATCAAACATAATTATCAAATCAAACTAAAAATATCTATCTGTTAATCTCGACTGGCCTTTTTCTCTTTCTAAGCTGTGCTCTCATTTTTATCAATAAGAATAAAGTTTGTTGTTTCAGGAATTGTACTATTTCTAAGCTTTAGAGTTTAGAGAATGATTGATATAAAAAAACAAATTTGAAAACACACGTGGTCGGGGCAAGACGGCTGCCCCAAGTTTTTATGCGGAAAAACTAGAATTATTTTATTTTAATCCTTTTCTTTTCTTTTTCATTAGTTTTAGTCTAATTTTAGAACTATTATCGAGTGCTAAAAAGAGGCATGAGAGAGATTGACATAACGTCATTGTGAAAGACTGGTAAATGTGACTACCACAAGAAATTCTACTTGATCGAGCTTGCTTTAATACATCTGACCTAGCACCAAGTTTAAGTTGTGGGAAAAAATCCGGCAATACGGTTTATGGTACTTCACCTTGAGAATATTTCGTTTTTTAACTTTTTAATATATCTTTAAACAGGTTCGGTTTATCGGTCGAATATTGACAGGAGTAGAAGCGGAATTGTGTTTTACATCAGTATTCAGTACTCAAACATTCAAAATTCAGTACTCAAACAAGTCCATATTCCATACTCAACTTCCACTTCCCTTAAAAATTTCACAACTTACCTCCATTAATAACTCAATTACTGAACGTGACAAATGACCAGTACACTACCGGACAGTTTAGATAAAACACGCATTATGAGTAGAAAAAAACCCCGAACATATTCTTCTCTAACTTAAACATTCAGTATCTCAACTACGGATATTCATGTTCCCACCAGAAATATTCATTTTCAGATATTCAGACTAATTCAAAACCCAGCAATCAATATTCAATACACCGTTTCTACCCTGCGAATGTTGACTCAGGAATATTTCTAATTCTAGTTACAGACAGTGACACAAACTACAGAAAGTTTACTTTTTCGGTAAAAGTTTTAATGAATCAAAACACTAATGGTCAATGACCGAGGGAATGCTTTATTTGTTTTTTTAGTAACATTAATAGTGTTTTAGTTCCTTGACAGTTTGCGGTTTGTGCAAAAGTTAAGCAACAAAAAATTTTGATTTCCGCAATGAAAGTTAATTCCATTAATTTTGTTGGGAAACTGGATAGCAGTCAAAGTTTTATTCACATCCACTCCCTAAAACGTAAGCTATGCTCTGTATTTATAGTAGTTGATATGCAAACTATGAAAATCAAAATCATTTACCGATGTTTTTGCTACACTATTTATAGCATATTACAAAATCATTATGTGTCGAGACCTGGCCTGACTGTAGTCAAGCCCATGTCACGCCTTGGACAAACTCAATACCGTTTTCCGAAGGTCATCAAATACCCACGATTAAAAAAACATAACGTGATCTTGACTGTCAACTCCTTAACAATCCCATATTCAATTTCAAGGATTCTTTGTTTGAAAAAAAGTCAAAAAGCATGAAAAAGAGAACCCCATTTTGAAATTACATCGGGAGTTGGTATTGCATACAAAATGAACAGCAGTTGGACTCAAGTTCATGACAAGGTTCATGATAGAATTAGTTCCCTGGATCCTTATCATAAAGGTTGGGTTTTGTGGTCGCTGATTAGGAGATGGAATGTCATGGTGTTTATTGCTATTCAGCTCAAATTTCCTCAGCACCCCAGGCGAGGGGAAAATCAAACCCCAATATTATTTTGCGCAACACTTCCGACAGACGTGTGTCTTTATAAACCGCGCGAAGAACCCGTTCTTACAGACTTCGAAAGAAGTTCAACTGAAGCACATAATTGAGTGGAGTTACCTTGCGCTATGGATATCAAAGTGGCTTTAGTGGTCGCCTTGATTGTCTTAATTGGGAATCACGGGGCATTTGCTAAAAGGTAAGCTTTTAATCACTGTCTCGAGCAGATAGAGTCGTGTTTATTACATTTCTAGTGTTTTTGTGTCCAACTCTGTTGACGATCGTTTGGTGTCTGCAGTTACTACTATGACAAATTTGTTGTTGCTTTGACGCAATCCGAACTTTGCTCACTGATTCAGTTATTGTTTTGATAAACACTTATGTTCTGGTAAACATCGCGGGTCGAATCGAGTTCCATAACAGCTATACTGACATCAGCACGTCCAGATTTGTTCTTACATGACGAATCAATTTATCAAAGGAGTAACGTTTAAATATAGTTCAATACTGCAATCCTTTGTACGTGGACTTGGTCCATTTATGAAGCAATTCTTACTAGCTATCAAGACTTTACTCTCAACCTCTCCAAAATGACAACTTCATGAAAATCAAACCGTCTATGAAGTGAATTAAATGTGAAAGTGCCTCAGCTTGTGTTTAGCAAGCTAATCTAAAAACTTTTTTTCTAGGGGTGAGAAGGAAGGAACGGTTGTTGAGTTTGTAGAAGCCATTCGCTAAATGAATTTTAGAAGCTACTAGCTATAAATTCAAAGCATATTCTTCATTCTACAATGGAACCTGTTGATCGATGTATGACGATGTATTTTTGACAGACGCAACTGTTTAACTTTAGATTTACTGCAAGCTACCTTCTGGAAAGTATAACGCGTTAAGAAATTAAACTCCTTTCAGCAATGCAGGAAGTTACTTACTGGACGAAGAATTATCTAGACTATCAAATAAGTTTACGTAAGGGGGTAGGGGTTATTCATCTACAAATATTTTTGCAGAAAATATTGATTTTTCTATAGTATGTTGCTGAACGTGCTTAAATAAAAAGAAAAATGAGCAAATAACCCCAAACAATTCTACTTTTCAAGAGATACAAACTGAATTGTCATGTTATGGGTTTTCATCAACTGGTTCATAAATAAGAACATTCTAGGAAACAAGTAACACCAAATACTTCTACTTTTCAAGATATACAAAATAAAATGGTCATTTTTGGGGTTTTAGTCAACTATTTCAAAAGTAAGGACACTCGAACTTTTCAAGAGATACGAGTAGTCATAGGTTTTGTTCGTCGAACACTTTTCTTAACACCAAACATTGTACACGACCTTTTCCAAAGACCAGTGACGTTTTTACCTTGGTCACTTTGGCTTAAAGGTCACAATGAAAATGCGCGTTGCTTAAAACTGTTGTTGTAACAGAAAATAAATAGGTTTTATCACTTGTCACTTGATTAGAATTTATCGAGCATTCATCGGAATAAAATTATACTGAAAGGTAAGCCAAATTGTTTTCAAAATGTTACAAATGCCTTTCTATGCACGTTAAAAAGTCTTGCACTTTTTCTTTTGTTGTTGTTATTGTTGTTGTTGTAGCTGCAATAGTCCAGCAAAAATGGAAATTTCTAAGAGCATAGATCCGTGAAACGACACGATAATGTTAAGTTCAAACAGCCAACAATACCACAATTGATATTGAGCCGGAATAAGTAATAAAGATACGAAGGGAAAGTTGTCCAACATACTGGCACGACTACAAGAAAAAATATTTCGTTTCACTCTTGAAGAACATTTTAATAAACACTTCACTTTCCCTACATACGCGCTTACGCAAACTCGCCGGGCGCGCACACAGTTATCGACCTCTAGTTATAAACCTCTTGTTATAGACCTCTGATTATAGACCTTATATAGGCCGGGCACAGTATACTCCCTACACAAATCAAACACTTACACGAAAAATCATTGACTTTTAGTATAATGCGTTTTTAAAAGTTGTTTATTATAATTATTAGATTAAACATAGAAATTGGGTAGAAAAAAAGCACCTGCGCTCCTCACCCCCCGCACCCCCCGCACCCCCCCCCCTGTAAGGTACCGTCCCTGGTTGATGTTTCCCTGCCTTCATTTCTAGTGGCTATTTGATAACTGCCCCACGCGTGTATCGCGCGGGAGTTACCGAGAAACTGCGGGTACAGCTGTTTGACACGAAGGATGTGTGGAACGTGAGCGCGAAGCTTGTGTTGGGGAGGGGTAAGAGAACAAAGGTGGTCGCCACAGCCACCGGTCAGTTCAGTCTCCAGACACAAGGGCTGCTGGAGCTCAAGGTGAGAATATTCTGATATTTAGTATGGCCTCCCCGAAGACTAGTATTAGGGAGTTATACGGCTGGTGAAGCGTGGTTCATACTTAAGGGATAAAAACCAACATAAACACAAACATAAGGAATCTAAACAACAAAGCCCGGTCTGGGTTACTCAACTCGCCAAGTTAGGACATACATTTTCACATTTCTGGGCGAAAATCGTGCACACAGCTCAGAAACTCTCAAAATCGCTCGAAACAAAAGACAAAGGAACGCTGATGTGAACTTTTTTCTTCTTCCCGCGCATTTCGTTTTCCTTTGTCGTTTTCTTTGGTTTTTAATTTGATATGCTTGTGCTTCAGCTTATTTCGCACGTGTGACCCAGGCCTACGGCTACGCCCATATGCACTGAGGAAGATTCACAAAGAAGGCTTAATTAGCGAAGACAATGCACTGCACGTGAACATGCAGCAAAGTGAGCAACTGACTACCGTTGAGTCTGAAACTACAACGTGAAAAACATTGATCTGTTCTTTAGGAACGTTGCCTTTAGGAACTTTCCCGCTATTAGTTCTAGCTGTTTTACAACCAGGTTTGCAGTTTGGTCGATTCACATGCACTTCTTTATATAAAAACATTAAAACGGAATGGATGACAAACGAAAGAAAAGAGAAAAACAGAAAGCTGGTTTTCAGTAGACGTTGTCTGAGCCGTAGCTATACCATTTGCTTAAAGTCCCTATTTTCCTTCACAGCGAGAGAGCTCTCCTTCGGAAAAACTACTCTTAAGAGTGAAACTTTTCACTGCAAAGGAAATTTAGCGTCTGTGGGGAGGCTATAACTAATACAATCTTTTCGTGAAAAGAACATCTAGTTTTTTGGGCTGAAGCTGAAAGATCCTAGTTTTTTTTCAAGATTTCAGCCTCAAGTGTTCTTGAAAGTGTTCCGGATGTTTTATGGAATCGTGTCGGCTGTATAAATACATTCGAAGACTGTTCCCAGCATCTAACTCAGTTCATTAGTGTACCCAAATTAGTTGCTATCAAAGACTGTTAATTCCAATCATCTAACTCAGTTCATTATTTTACCCAAATTAATTGCTATCAAAGACTGTTCCTAACATCTAACTCAGTTCATATATGCACCCAAACGAATCGCTATCGCGTGTTTACCCAAATCAATTGTGAAGTTGCACCGCTCTCTCACGACAGTTAGTAAAGAATTTTAAAAAGGACATGTATTAGCATTTTCTTGGTGTGAGTTACAATAAATGAATAATACACTATGATTTCTCCCTCTCTTTTCGTGTGAAAATTGCTGCAAAATTTGAAACTGACGTGTCTTAACACGTGTTCTCACTAGGTGGCTGATAAACTAACCATCGTAAGCGGAGGGGCGAACGGCAAGTTGTTTGTCTCAGGGGTCACTCTCAATGGAGCCTCTAACTTCACCAAGGACAGACCAGCTACCATCCAAAGTCGCGGCCCGTCACTATTCATACAGACTGACAAGCCAATTTATAAACCCGGACAGAAAGGTTGGTATTTCGATCCTTAACAACTAAGCTAAGCAGGAAATGAAAACCAGTGAACAACACCTTGCTTGGAACTTAAGAGAGATGGGTTTAAGATGAAAATCAATAAAGCTGCATGGCCTTCTTCCACAACATCTCCCCAGATCAGGGCAAACGCACACAGGGTCGTATAAGGGGTGTTTCAGGGGTTACGGGACACCCTTTTTATCCGTTTTTTTTTCTTTTAATACGAGGTTTTGTTTCCTTGTCTTGGTTAACCTAAGTTTCGATGGTGTGGACCCCCCCCCTCCTCCTCTTACAAAAATCAAAAACGCCCCAGCCACGTGAACATTTAGAGACTTAAGAAAATGGAATCTATAAGCAAAACGAGTGTAGAAGCAAGCGTTTGAAAAGAAGCTTTTTTTCCAGTGCTATTATAATGTCTAATAAGAAAGTGTAGCCTTAATACCTATTGTCTCACAATATTCAATACCTATCATCAATAATAGATTACCGAAACTGTAAATTATATTTATCATTTTTGTATCCCAGTTAGTCATATTCTCTCAGCTGTTTCTTGGTACTTGCTGATAAATTTGTGCTTGGTCAGAAATTTAGGGCCCGATAGCAAAATATAAGACATTGATTTCTAATTTAACGACGTGCACGTGTCTTTCCCAGTGACACAAGTAAAGTGTAAACTACAAAACAGTATTTTTTCTGTTTTTCCTCTGTGTCTGAATAACTTCAATTTACTGCAAGTGGCATTTTTGATGTTTGCAGTGCGGATGAGAATTATTGGAACTGATGCGGATCTCAAGCCTCTTACTGGCAAGGTATGTGTGTATGTGTCAATGTCAATCTCTTGGGGGGGGGGGGGTTGGGGGGAGCCAAGACATTTGTCTTAGCGTTACCTCGGTGTTATTGGCGTAAGGTCTAACCAGATGTTTGTCTAGTACGTGATGCCACCAGAAGTCATGGCTGAGTAAGTTGTTTACGACTTTATAGATTGGATATAACTATGATTAGATGTGGACAATTGTTTTCTTCAACTACCACACACACAAAAGTAGTTTTACAGTTCTGGGACGGGGAAAGAGCGTTACCAGAACAGAAGCGTGATACCCTAGAACTTGGAGTCAGTAGCTTTCAAGTATAGATAAATCGTGTAACTTAGTCGACTCTCAAATTTAGGGCGCAGAACATAATAAGTGCCAGGCTTACTCCGGAAGGGAAGAGAGAGAGGGGGGGGGGGGGG
>JAOBYE010719545.1:0-10629 GCA_025403585.1 Parazoanthus swiftii
ACTGAGAAACATTCAGGATACATGTAGCAAGCGACAATGTAGCGCGCTACATGTATCCTAGTTTAGCCAGGCCTTTAAAGTTTGCAAATTGAATTACAAGGGCAATGCACGCTGTGTGCAAAAGGGCTAAATTCAGCGCGCGTGTTGACTGCAAGCCATTGAAAACGAAGCGTTGCTTGGTAAGCCAATCAGCAATGAGTAATTTTGCCCTGTATATTATAAAGCGAGGTAGCTGTTGAAAAGAGACACAAATATTGGACATGTTCTCTTTAAAAGCACTTAGTCCAGGTCAGCTGACGTGTGTTTCAACTAGAATCAGAGAAAGATTTCTGCGCCGCTGAAACGTCATCGCTCTTCTATTGTAAATTCCTGAAGAAATGCTTGCTGCGCATAAGTTCACAACAAACATTTCCTTGATCGATACAATTAAAAATTGAATATATCCGTTCTACGCCATTTCTTTCGTCTTTTTTTCGCCCACTGTGTGGTTTGAATCCACGCATACCGCATAAAGTAGCCAAAGCCGGAATACGTTTAGCTGATATTTCTGATCATTTACCTGTGTTCTGTACATTCGCAAACAAACTTCCATTGCGCAAAGATAATAAGTATTTTCGGGACATTTCGACAATGACTTATTTTTAAGCGACCTTCATGAACTTGTTGCTAACGATATCAATGCTAGTATGAATAATGTTTTTAGCGCGCTTCAATTTCTGACTAATAAGCATGTGCCGCTGCGTAAAGAATCTAATAAGCAAATGAAACAATTAGCCAAACCCTGGCTAACCAAAGCAGTACTTAACTCAATAAAACGAAGACAAAAACTTTTTGTAACACACTTCCTTAGCAATGACCCTGAAAAAGTTAGATTTTATAAAACCTACAATAACAAGTTAAATCGTACTAAGTTGTATTTTCAGAATCAATTTAGCCTGAATAGAGACAACTTTAAAACAACTTGGAATTTGATTGGCTTTCTGATCAACAGGAAAAAAGTACTTGCTTGCCGCCAGTTACGAAATTAATTTACAAAAACAGGTGCTATACTGATAAAGTCAGTATCGCGCACCAGTTAAATTTAAATAAACACTTTATTAATGTAGGTCAAGACCTAGCTAACAAAATCCCAAACAGTAACCAGCAGTCAAGACAGTACATAAAGCGTAGTTTAATTTCGTGATAGCTTTCGTTTTCGCGCTATTCTTGTCAACGAAGTGTATGACTTGTTATCTGGGTTAAACGGCTTAGAGTATCGTCTATTGGAGTACCAAGACGCTGTATCAAACTTGCGTCTACTCACATTAGTGAGTGTTTAACCACTATATTTAATGATTCTTTGCTACAGGGTGTAGTACCCGATGCATTGAAAATCTCTAAAGTCACCCCCGTTGACAAGGGTGGTGAAACCACGGATCCGTTCAACTTTCGATCAATTTCAACACTTTCAACATGTACTCAAGTATTTGAAAAGCTTGTTTACAAACAAATTATTAACTATATAGAAAAACACAACATAATTTACCAATGTCAATTTGGCTTTCAAAAAGGATATTCGACATCGATGGCAATATCCGAAACAACATACAGCCTTAGAAAAGCGATAGACAACAATTTGTATACCTGCGGTGTGTTTTTGGACTTCACGAATACCTTTGATACGGTAAATCGTGGAATTTTGTTAGATAAATTAGAAGCGTATGGAATAAGGGGAATATCACTCAACTGGTTCGTTAATTATTTAACAGATAGAAAGCAATATGTTGACTTGGGTGGTGTCAAATCCTCTGAACAGACAATGATATGTGATATTCCCCAAGGGAGTACGCTTGGGCCGTTATTGTTCTTGATTTATATAAATGATTTACCTAATTCTTCAGACAAGCTAGATTTTAAAATTTTTGCAGACGACACCAATATTTTCGCCTCTTCCGTAATTCTAAAGAAACTTGAGAAACTAATGAATGAGGAGCTTAAAAAGGTAAAAAACTGGTGTCAGTCATGTCAACAAATTATCTGTAAATACGACAAAAACAAATTACATGATAATCAAATCCTCGCGGAAAAAAGATACTACCATTGGTATTAAATTGAAAAACTTTGATGGAGCTTTTAAATTGTTGGAACGTAAGAGGTGTATCAAATATTTAGGAGTAATGATAGACGAACATCTCACATGGAAAAATCAAATCTCTTTTATCCGTGCTCGTATTTCCAGGAACACAGAAATAATATCTAAACTAAGATACTATCTTTCCATCCAGCAACTGAAGCAGATCTATTATGATTTAATTTATCCCTACATTTCATACGGTGTATTAGCATTGGGAAGCACTTATAAATCAAACTTGACTAGTCTTCAAACAAAACAAAACCATATCGCAAGGTTATTTTTTTTTACTTGTACTTATGGAAAAGACACTGCAAGCGCTAAACCTCTGCTAAATTTATTAGGGATACTTACAGTTGATCATGTTTATAAATTGCACGTCCTAAATTCGTACACGCGCGGCACAAAGGTCTTTTACCTGAGATTTTCTCTGACACATTCAAATACGCCAGTAGCCTATATACATGACTATAATACTAGATACATTGTATGCAGCCAAACAAAATCTTCATAAATCAAAAGTAAGAACAATTGTAGGTAAGCATTCAATTTCTTTCATGGGCTCCGATATTTGGAGAGATCTACCGTTTCAACTGAAGAATTCAAGTATTTTTTCTTTTCCAAAACTCGCGAAACTTCATCTACTGTATGTACCAAATCAGTCAATCTAGTGTGCAACAAAGTAAATGTTGTATATGTATATATGTATTTTTTTCTCCAAAACTCTTCAAATTGACTAATATAAGAATTTTTTTTTTCTTTTTCGAGTCGTATGGGGGAAGGGGAGGTAGCAAATCTACTATTTTCTTTCATCTTTCTTTTCTCTGTTCAAAATTGACTTAAAATACACAGGGAAGCTAACTTGAAAACTGCTGGTTAACTTAACTGCCCTGCTCGCACTTTTTTTTTCATCAATCAAATACTTTATTATATAGAATTATTTTTCTGCCATGAAACTACTTTGTAAACAATCTTAAAGAGCAAATAAAGATGTATTATGAATTATGAATTACGCTACTCCACTATTTGTGTACGCTCATCAAACCACAAGAGTAACTAGCAGTTTACGGCGTGGAACGGGTTTATTCAATTTTTGACTTTATTATTTTTTAATTGTATAAATTAGTTTCTCGGTCATGCGCAGGACGAAGAAAGGCTTTGCTGGTGGTCACAACCCCTGTTTACAATATTCAGTGATATTTTTAAGGTTCCATCTTTTACCTTCTTTTGAAAAAATCGATCTGTTTCTTTCTACCATGCTTCCTATACGTGTGGCCCGGCAACCGAGGCCAAAAAGTTGTTCTGCGCATGATTAAGAAACTGGCTTATTGATCAAGGTAATGTTTGTTGTGAACCAATGAACACACGAGCTTTTATGCACGAATCTGTGACGTACGTGTGAGCGTCACAGGACCCTTTCTTTAGAACCATATTTTTAGTCACTGAACTTGGGCCTGATAAAATTGTTGTTTCGTTTATAATCAGCCTCAAAAGCAGCCAGTGCCTCATTTCCTTCCGTCTTAGAATGACCCTTATCCGTTTCCCGAGAGGACAACTTGAAAAGAAAAGAGGTGGTTGCTGCAGATTAAATTGTTGACGTTTAGTGGCTGGCTATAGTACTACGCGTTTTTAAAAGTGTAAGGAGTGGGTACTACGAAGGTTGTTATAAGTGATATTTTGGAACCTATTAGTGTTATTAGAAAAACTCCAAGACTTTTACACCATTTCAATCCGTGGAGTACAAAAAACCCCATATTTACTCCTAGAATGAGTACAAGTACAAAAATAATATTTGTACTGTAGTGATTATTTTGTAGAGTAACAAACCAGTTGAACAAGATTTTATGAAAGTTCCCATTAGTAAGGAAAAGTTGTAGACCTTTTGTGGACAATATTTTTTCTCCCCTTTTCAGCTCGAATCGTCTTCTTTTTATCGAGAACTTGTTATTTGGTTGTGTAACGCTATACTCAAAGTACAAAAAATGTCATTAATTGAAAGATTATAAGAAAGACCTTTTCCGTAAAAACTAACGCCTTTAGCGCTCGTTTTGGTACACTTTCTTTTGAGTATGTGAGATATTTTCATTAAAACCAAGTTCTAAGAACTAGGCCAACGAAGAAGTACACGGTTAGTTTAAGGGAAATGATCGCTGAATTATTCCTTAGACTCAACGAAAAACGGCAAACATGCTGTTTCATCAATTATTTCCTTATTGACAAAGATGCGTCAAAGTCTCAAATGTGTTCAGTTTTGTTAAAATGGTTCTAAACTTCTAACAATTAATCAATTATGCTGATTAAAGCTGAGGAAGTTGTTACCTTTTCTATTTGTAAATACATTCAATCTCTTTTAAAATAGAAGGTCTATTTCGTAAAACCACCTTTGATACATTTGGTTTGTTTTGTTTTTTTATGAAAATTTAGCTTGTCTACCAGAGTTTGAACTTAACGAACAATAGATGCCTTTACAGGAAGTCCAGAAACGTGAGAAGTTTTTCTGCTCGACCAGTCTTCTCTCAACAAGGTTGGGGTTTACATCTTGGACTATAATTTATCGCCAAATTATGACAATGTTTTATGATATATAAATCATATAAAAGTATTTCCCCAGATGTTGTAAAGTGGCCTGAAAACAGGCAGAAAGAGAAAGAAGTGTTTATGATCAGCAAAAACAGGGGACCTCGCCTTTTCTGGACTCAGAAAAGCTGAAACGACGTCTGTGAAAAACAGAATGAAAAAAAGCACGTTATTCACAATTTTAAATTCTTTATTTTTTAAAATAAAAAGTCTTTTTCTCATGTGTCTTAATTCGTGATTTAACTAAGTTTGAAGCGAATGATACAATGTCCGTCCAGAGATACGGTGTGGGTCAGTGATATCGCAACACTAGTGCAGCAACAATCAAGAACAAGCAGTTTGAGTGACACTTGAGATGATTCCAAGTCAAGATGATCTACTTTTATTTATAGGTGGGATTGGAGGCGAATCGAAAACTTGTGTTAAATGGATGGCAGGTACTGCTAGTTTCATTTTAATTGGTGCAAATTTTCAGGATTTATGTTGGAAAACCTTTGGGGGTGCCAAATTCTCCCCCCCCCCCTCCCATAAACGTTCAAGGGTTAAAACTAATATCACGCTCTCAAGGCCTTAGGGGATGGTTCAATATGATAAATACAGTCAGGGATAAGATAGATAGATAGAAACCTTTATTTAAAAGTAATATAAAACATGCATTCCTCAGGGTGGTCCCATCAGACGCCTATATAGGCGACCTGCTATCAGTGGGAGCCCTGAATGTACATCATATAAATATATATATATACAGACAATTTTACAATAATAATAATAATAATAATAATACTAAAAAAAAAATAAAAATAAAAAATAAATAAATAAAAAATAAAAAATAAATAAAAAATAAAAAATACTATATACAATAGAGAAAACATTAAGATACATGTTGCTATTAATTAATAATAACTAGCGTGAATAAAAATTGTTAAAAACAATGCAACCATGATAATAAAAGGATTTCTTTGCAACCTCTGTTCTAACGCGGGGCAAGTGAAGCAAATTGCTTTGGCGAGTTGTGCGCGAGTGAATCTTGTTGTTAAAAATGAAATAATTATTAAAATACTGTGGGCAATGACCTTTGATACATTTCTAAGGAGCTAAGGATGTCGCTAGGTAATTAATTTCCCTGTAAGCTCTGGCCTTGTTCCAGTCCTTTTGTTCAGAAAATTGTGCTTTTAAGTACCGCAGCCAAACAACTCGGCTCGGAAATCCATCCAAAGATAATATTTAGTTGGGTAGAACCTCACATATTGAGCCTTGAACGACGGATTCACCAAGTTTGTCTTGATGCTGTTCCGGTCCCAATTACCGGGAAACTCCTATCGAAAGTAAAGCATGTTGTTAAGGGTGTCGTTGACGACAACAACAGCAATAACAAAAACACTAAGAATGACGATAATGATGACGAAAGTTAATTACAATGACAAAGACGTTTGCAAGGACTCGGACAACGACCACGACCACGACATTGACAAAGAGAATGACAATGACTGTGTCAATAACAACTACAGTGACAATGACAGTGACAATGACAATGGCAATGACAATGACAATGGCAAAGACAAGGACAAGGACAATTTTTTTTAGCATTAAACAAACTTACAGTAGCTTGACAAAGTATGGACTGGACGTTATCGGGGTAAGGGGGAGGCGGGAGGGGGTTTTAGGATAACTTCCATTGGACGCTATTTAAACTTTTTTTTTATTTGTCGACGCTCCCTAAATCTTTAGCAGCGGTTCATCACTGTTTCTACTGTCCGTGTTTACCTTCACCTGGCCGTTAGCCTGGTAACGAGTCCATTCTGATCCGTTTACTCTGTACCCCAGTTCAAAAGCCGTGGTCCAGCGATCGGCGTTGTATCGTCCTTGAGTCGCAAACTGAACAATCTCCATCACTCGCCCGAGGTCCACTTGCAAATATTCTCCGATTCGGTTCTTTTTGGGTCCCCAACAACCTCCTCTCCCTGTGTAATTCAGTCTTCCCCGCCAGGGTTCCCACGTTGTGCCATAGTATGAGGAAGCTGTTATTCTGTTGTTGGGAATAGCACCACTTGCAAGACCCAGAGCCACCGCGTTGGTCACCGAACATTTCGGTGCTGTTAGAAGGCAATGCGCAGGACACGATTAGGGGCGGGCCATCAGATCTCTGGGGTGGGGGATTTTTCAGTTTTTTTTGTACAGGAGCTTTCTTATTAGCTTTGGGGCTGCCAGTTTTTTTTTTGTCCAATGCTGGGCTTGCTATTTAGTGGTTGTGCCTTTACATGATTTTTTTTTACTATTTTGCCTTGAACGATTTTCTTTTTTTGTAACTGCCCACTCCCTCCCGGAGAACTGATGGTCCGCCCCTTAGCGCTACCAGTAAGGCCTATAAAGAAATTTCCTTTTTCTAAATGTTGGCAGCCCTGTCAATTCTAAATGCTTGTATCAATTATTCATTCTTTATTAAGCTTTCATTGCATAGTTTTAAAGCACATCAGATATTATGTAAACAAGTGCAATAAGGCAAGTCTAAAACAGTTTATTACCCATCAAGTTAGTTTTCAAGACTACATTAATAGCACAAAATTAGCGAACACCACTCCATCCGTTAAAACAGGTACTCAGCCCTTCGTTCACCAATTTTGTTTTGATATTAAAACGCCATCCATCCCCTATTTATTGGTAACTACCCTGTAACTGCCGTCAGCCGAACTGATGGTAGCACTGGCACATTGGCGGTAGTTCTATTTTAGTTCTATATATAACTTAATGGAAGCATTATGTTAGAAAGTTTTATAGCTTAAAAACCAACAGTTAGGAGCTGGATCTGTATCAACAAATGCTGTCTTTTCTTGACAAAAGCTGTAAAACCTAAACATTATATTTCAGAACTTATAATATTGTCAAAGAAAACCCGAACATGTTAAAACAAAGCTTCAGTTTACATTTAGAATGACTAAAATTATAAATCATTTTTAAATTTCTTTGTAGTTAATTCTGTACTGTCACGGCGGTGCTCTGTTTCTGTCCTGGATTTGCGAGGGGGCAGCACATTCATCGAGAAATTGGTGCAGTTAAATGTTTTTGCTGATAGAAAAAAAAAATTAGTTGTCTCCTCCCAGAGATAACAAAGATTTCAGAAATTGATATTTTCTTTTACGTTTTCAAATTCATTTATAATATGATCTACCCATGCATATATGATCTACATTGATAATAATAATAATAATAATAATAATAATAATAATAGTAACAACAACAACAACAAAAATAATAACAATATTAATAATAACTGTCTTTATTCTTCGTAAGATAAAAATACATATCCTATGTTTCAGTGTACAACATCACTTAAGATCAAATACATTAGCTAAACTATAACAAAACCTACGTTGAAACGAAGATATGCTAAGCAACTTTTCTATTCTAAATTATAGCATAATATTAATCTATTTACAAAGGTAATTTTGAAACGCTCTATACTAATGAGAATAGAAGAAGAAGAAGAAGAAGAAAAGGAATACAATAAAACATCCTTACCTGGAGCCTCTGTTTTTACGATGCTGTTTATGGAGTTGCTATACTTTCCTCCCTAAAACAATTATTAAATGTTAAATATTTTAAGTTTTGTACGAGGATTCATCTTCTATCAAACTACCAAGGATACACCTTAGTTGCTGCTTTGCCTTCTCAAGTTCACTCACCTTACGTACATTTACAGGGAAATTGAAAAAGAAATTGGAAAAATTGTTGGAAACTCATGGGAGACATTAATTGGTAAATGATAGTGGACAGTAAAAAAACCCAAGCAAACAGAAACTGCAAAATTGGACGTTCTTGTTGCTACATTGTAACCAAAACTCATTTATGTCGTTTTGTTTAATTGTACATGTACTTGTCTACATATTTCACAATATGTTATATAACGTGATTTAATGTAAGAAAGTGGATTCTGAACACTTTTCTTTCAGTTTTACAAGACCACATTTAAAAACAAACTCACAACACGTATTTTATGGAAGTTAGGCGCAAAACATGATCATCATAAATTAATTCTAACTAACGTGTTAGGACCTGTTACTTATTACTAAATTATTAATTACAAATACCCAATGCGAAATGCAACCCTTGTTTATGATACAAGCGTATACAAAACTGAGCAAAATCTTTACAATTGAAGATGTTCGAATTTCACGCTGAGTTCGTATGTTTTTCAAATATTACAGCTGACAAATTTTTATTAACTTTTGTCGAATTTAAACTGCGCAGACAACATCTATGTCGCTGAAATAAAAGGCGTATCAGTAACTGACCATCAGTAGGATACTTAAAATGTGTAATGTGTAAAATACGAATGTTATTCGTTTTACGATTTTGCAATACAAAACAACAGAAGTAAGAGGACCAGCTAAATGAACGGCATGCCACCCCCAACCCCTCTCCCCCAAAGGAAAACAACAAATAGCACTACAGGGGAAGGGGTGTGTGTTCATAACGTTTACGCAATCGGACGTTAATTTGGTTTTCTATTTCAACTCAATTCAGTCACCTTTTTCGAACACGACGAACATTCAGAGCCTCTAAAACTTTAAAAATTTTAATTTTTCTAGCGGCTCCTCGATCAGAAGTGAAGACAGAGACAACACCGTGTGATTGATTGTTGAAGGAAAACCATAAAACACGGATACAACAATTACAAAGCCAGTGTACCGTAAGTTTATTTTCCAAATGGGAAAATTAAAAAACATTCGTTGGAAGCTGATTAGCTGAAAACATATTGAGGAATCCGATTGGTCTAGAAATTTCTGAAGGCAAAAAAACACTCGCAACAACACCATATATGGCAGCGAAGTAATAACCGCTTTAGTATTATAAGATTTTTTGTCAAAAAAATTAAGCAATTTTAGTACACTGATCATGAAGACAGACTAAAAAGAAAGGTGGCTAGCTATAATAAAACAAACCAGTATATAATTGTTTTACTGGGGAAGGGAATAGAGGGGGAGGGGGAGGGGGTATCAGTGTTTTTCTGCTTCTAGTTGTGCATGAATTGTTTTTGGAAGCTCGGTTTTTATTTTGCACGACAGTATTGTCCTGATTTTTTAAGAGGACCTAGAAACCTAATTATATACATTGTCATCTGATTGTGTATAAACTTGAAAATTGCCATTCGTTTATCACAAAATAATTTATAGCCGGTGGCTCAATAGCTTTTTCAAATTAATATTTTTCCTCCTTTGCCAAAATACATCAGTCTGTCCGTATTCTCAAAAACATAAATAGTATGGAACAGTACATACAGTACGTCAAGCGAAATCAAATTTTTCTGAGTCTTGCTAGGAACCTTACTCATCTAGGAAGGGAACGGAAAAAACAAAGACTTCTGCTGGATTTTTATTTTCCCGTTTCCTTTTTCTCATTTGTATAATTCCTTTTAATTCTGCGCGAGGGTGTGTGAACATGGAATTTAAACACTTCAATTTTAAAGCCGTACGAATATTGTAATAATTTATACTTTGCTGTTCATGTTCTCTAGAAAACCATAAAAATGAGCTTTTGATTGTTTTTTAAAGAAGACGATGAAAATTGCATTCCCACTTAGAATCATTGTATTCTGTAATTAAGTCTGTTGTTTTGTAACGTTCTCGTTGAAGTTCCTGTCCTAATTACGTAAGATGCCAACTGATATAACTGTTTTTATTACACGTATAACGAGAATTTTATTACGTAAAGGGTCGTTATAGAAACCAGTATGCTATATTTTTCCATGTGAAAAAGAGCTTTACAGCCAATCAGGATAACGTATAGCTTTTTTCGCATGTGCGAAATATAACCAATCAGCGCAAGCGATTTAGTTATTCAGCCAATCAGGCGTTGCTCTTTAATGGATTCTCAGACAGATCTGGCAGTTTCATGTTTTGTGGCACGTTTCCTCGGCGAAAATGGAGGAAAATAGATTTGCTGCC
>JAOBYE010719556.1:0-10628 GCA_025403585.1 Parazoanthus swiftii
AGTTATTTTACTCTGTAATTAAGTGCATTGTTTTGTAACGTTCTCGTTGACGTTCCCGTCCTCGTTGCTTAAGCTCTAATGTTAATGATGGGGGAGGGGGAGTCATTTGACCGCCCTCCCCCCAACATTTTCGAAAGAGTTGCAGATAAAAGCTGCCCATTTGCCACGAAAGCAGCTTTGGCCTTGCAGGTTATCTTTACGGCAACAATAAAGTTGTAGTTAAGATTGTCATTGCACAGCATGTCCATCATCTTGGCCTCAGTTTTGGATTTTTCGGAAATTTTATTCTTAACAAGTTTACAGCAAAATTTCTTGAAATTAATAAGAAAAACAAGTATTTCGAGGCTCAAATAGAAAATCTTTCACAAAACAGAATGAGAGTTGAGAATGAACAAATTTTCCAAAAAATATCCCCATTTTGTGTTTCATACTTTACTTTCATATTAATTCATTTTGCATAAACGATCATGTGATGACGTCAAAGATGTGTCCCTAATAAGACTACAGGTACAGCAAAAGTCCGCTCGACACCGGCCTTTCTTATCAACGTTAAAGGATTAAAGAAACGGAAGTGAACACGGCCTGTTCTGACAAACGCGTGCAAAGAAATGACGCTTGAGATAAGTAGATTTCAAGGAATGATCAGCAACAAAAATCACGCTCTGGCAAACATCAACTTCGTTATACAACACAGTACAATAAGTTTATTTAGTCGTTTACATATTATTCTATTGCGAATATCATGAAATTCAATGCAGTTACAGTGTTTGATTACTAGTAATACTATAAATTCTATTACAGTATTCGATTATAGGAAAACAAAACATCATTTGAAGTGAAAGTTAAACAAGTAAACACCTATCAATCCATCTATTTCTGCTTTAAAAGGACGTCTTTACTGGCCTAGCGTTCAAATTTATTTACATTAGCAAAGCTTTTCGTGGCTTCACTATGATCATTCCATGCATTTAATGGTTCGAAAAAGAAAGCGCTTGGCTGTTGTGGTCCTACAAGGTACATATGAATACTGTCCTTCCATCGCTGTTATATGTTTGGAAGGACGAGCCTTACTTAAGGGAAGGGTTGTATTTATCAGATAAAGAGCAAATCCGTTTTCGAAAAAATACTGGATGCCTAATGGTTAAGAGCAGTGCAAATACTTTGTAATTATGTGCACAAAAATGTAATTCTGTGCCAAAACGTGTAATTCAGTGCAACTATAAACTCAATTTTTTAAACATGATTGGATAAGAAACAACAGAAAGTCCATGATCCACGATAGTTCCCGATCAGGGCTCAGTTGGTCAAGGCGTTTCTTTGCTGACCAAAGTAATAATAAAATATAGGAAAATGAAAAATGCAAAAGCTGCAAATGCTGCAAATGCTGCAAATGCAACCATGCCAACAGGTAAAAGTAATTCTTTTCGCCCTCCGAAAGCGCTGTTGCGTTCTACCCTAACTGTGTCCGATTTCGATGACATTACATCACCAAACATTTCGGTGAGACTCCAATGGGAACGGTATTCTGCTGTTCCAAACCGATACAAACCGAGTGGGTCCCACACTGTCACTGCAACTCTTGCATCCATCGCTATTACAATAAAAAAAAGAACGACAGATAGAGTGGATAGCAGAACGTTATTAAACTATACACCTGTTCAGTAATGTAGCATTGTAGCGTACGTGAGAATGTAGCGATGACGGTCTCAGTCGAATAGCAAAAGAGGGTTGTCTCTGACAATAATATATATATAACAGGGGCCGACCCAAACATTTTGGGAAAGGGGGCCCAGAAGTGTCAACAGTTGGTGCCTCAATCTTAGGGTAGTACTTAAGGCAACCAGTCTACCCGCGGTGATTGATGGTAAAATTGCAAGACCCCACTTGTAACAACCATCCTCTTGGACGTAACGACGGTTTTAAGGGAACACTATATGTCACGCAAAGAGACTTTGTGGAGGGATAAGGTTACCACGACATTTTCAAAGGTATACACCCACAAAATCGATAAAGATTTAACTCCACATTCTCTGAGTTTTAAAACCAAAATGTTTCAGAGAAGTATTGGTAGTTTTCAAGTTTAAGGCATTTGCGATGAAAGGTCACTGACTAGACTTTCTCGAAAAGTCCTAGCTATCTATCCATTCATCTATCTATTTTTCCATCCATCCATCCACCCATCCATCTATCTGTCTGTCTGACTGTCTGTCTGTCTGTCAGTCAGTCAGTCAGTCAGTCTGTCTGTCTGTCTGTCTGTCTGTCTGTTTGCCTACCTAATTTCGGATTAGGTCTGCAATGTAACTTAATTTAGTATCAACCAACCGTTTGTTCGAAAACGTGGTGCAAATAGCTTGATACTGCGTCGATTACGTAACAGCTTTCCCTCCGTCCAAGAACCCTTTGCGCCTTTAGAAACGTATGCATCAAACCGTGTCCCTGGAGCATATGTTAGTGGTTTATTTAGAGTGATCACAACCTTATCGTTGCCCTGCATATAAAGAAAAACATATGCAATAAATAACATTATTTTTTTCAGAAATGTATGTTCGAGAAATTAGTGTACGTTAAACCATATGCAAACATGGTAAAACGAAAGCATTGTATTTGAAAGTTACACTTTGTCTTCTCGGGCCGGTTATGAAACACCACCATACACACACAAAGTAATATCTGACTGATTAAATAAGCAGTGGTAATAGATTAATACGGACTAACTAAACAGTAATAATGAATTAACGCTGACCCACGCTTTTAAGTTTTTATACAAAACTGCATGCCAAACCGAAAAAGGCTACAGCGTGATTGTTCATAATAAGAGTAAAAACAATGCAAATTTGATCTCCTATAAACCTTTTTCGTATTTGTACTTGCCGCTGATTATAAAGACTGCGGACTCGTTTTCACAGCGTTAACCTCGAATTGATGTTAAATATTCGTAAATACCAATGTAGATATGAGCTACCTGCAACTCTGTGTATTGTCGGAGGATCGGACTTCTAAATCTTCTCGCTGGTATTTATGTATATTCAACACCAATTCGGGGCTAACACTGTAGAAATGAGTCTGTGGTCATCGTTATCACCGGTAACTGGAAATGCGAAACTGGACTACAGCGATGTTAACGCCAGCTAAAACTGAATTTGTTTTCTAAATTATTATACGTGAGGTTTGTTGGCCAACTTCTGCAGTCGTGCTGCTTACTCTCGCGGGTGCGCTTTCTACTTCAAAGCATAATGGCAGTCCTAGCCTGTTTGAACGTGTTCAAAATTACAGACAGTACTGCTTCTTCGAAAAATGTTGACCTCTGTAAAAGGCGAAACCAAGCAAAAATGAGCTGTGGGAGTCCTGCACTTCACTAAATTTGCAAAGCATCAACTGACCTGAACATGAAGATGAAGAAACCATGCAGTTTAGATATCGCACTTCTATGGTACAAACTATGTTAAAATAGCTACTGTCTGTATGCTGTGAATCCTAATAATAATAATAATAATAATAATAACAATAATAATAATAATAATAATAATAATAATAATAATAATAATATAACAAAAATAATAAAAAAATGTTAATAAATGTCTTTATATTAAATACTCAGAACAAACGTTTGGGTTCACGATAAAAAGTTAAAAATATATATGGATATATAAAAATACAATGAATACAATTACGATGAATCGGTTAATATACGCTAAACGAAATTGAAAAGACATCGGTTGATAAATTGTTCAGTTCTGACCCTCGGTAAGCCCCGTTCACAGTATTACAGAACCCATATTAAACGGGTAGGCCTTCTGTTTATACTTGGAACAACTTGGCTTTTTTTTAAGTATTTTTGTTTGTGAACTGTTTATGTTTTTTGCTATGTATATCATTATTGGCGTCGATTTCAATTTTATTTGCAACTCAAAAGAAGCTCAACCATTCAGTAAAACTACAAATAAATCGTCAACTGGTCAAAAAGGAAAGTTCCGTTAAATATTTAGGTATTCTGGTTGGTTCTAACCTTAACTAGATAACGCATGTTCAAGAACTTTGTAAAAAATCTAAACGGAATATAGGAACCCTGGCCCTATCAAAACTCCGCCACTACGTTGGTACATGTACTAAAACATCTCTACTACATCCCTGGTTTATCCACATTTAACTAACGAAATCCTTGTTTGGGGCAACACTTATACAACAACTCTTACACCCTTACTGAAACTTCAAAAAGGAGCCTTAAGAATCATCACATTCTCTGAATTTGACGCACACTCATCCCCGTTATTCAAAAGATAAGAAAAACTTAAGATTGGCAACATATCATTTTTACATACTGCTCTATTCACGCACCGGTACCATAACAAACAGCTTCCCATAACTTTTGATATTTTTTCCCCCAATTTATCAGTAACAAGTATCAGCATAACACGAGACAAGCTTCTATATTTTATTTTTATCTTCCCAAAAATCCAACTAATTTTGAAAATTTCAACATTCGATTTGTAGGAGCAAAAGTGTGGGGTGTAATAGCTAAAACGACAAACTGATGACACGAAACAAACTAAAAAGAAAACTGATAACTGACAAGCTCGATATGTATAAACAAACTTTACTAACACATCTGCCACTATAATGCCTTGTTCTTTCTTTCTTTCTTTCTTTTTCCTTATTTTTTAAAATTTTATTTTATTTTTTTTTGTAGGTTTTGCTGTTTGACTCAACGATCCAGCCTAAATAACATGTTTCGTCCCTTTTATATGAACCGAAATTCTAAAACTTTAAATTGATAAGCGCACCCTAGCCCGATTGGCTCTGCCATTCTAGGGGGCTCGTGCCGAAAAGAACTCTAATGTAATTGTGACTTCAAGGTACAAATAAGGGATTGATGTTGCAACTACTTAGCCTGTAAATTTCCTGACTTCTAAATAGATTACATACTTAGTGGCCAACTGTCTCGATTAGCCCTATGGTTACCACTGACAACTGGCTTGCACTTTCTCAATTGTAGTTTTTGATAAACCGTAAGTATAAATCTGAAACTCTTTAAGTGCTTATAAATGATGATGACGATGACGATGATGATGATGATGATGATGATGGTGAATCTTCCGGCACACTTTTCGTGCCGATTAAACACGGCGGATCTAGGTTTTTATGCCGCCAAAATTGTTCCTGTTTATATAAAACTGCAATTATTTTGCCTTGGCACGAAATTCTATCCCGCTGTAGTGTAAATTAAAGGGGGCCTTAATTGCATGTAACCTCCACTTGCCAATACCACCGCCTCTCCTATCTTTATGTTGCTGTTTTGGCAGATTTGTGCTCGCTCTTCTACCACAAAAGTAATTAAAAACAATGACTTTTAAGTAATGAAAGTGACTTTGTACCGTACCAGACTTGGTCTTTCTTCTAGTGAAACTTTGTCCACAGCTATTTCTTCTTCCGAACTTCGTATGCACTAAAAAATAAAACGTGTTTCTTTCAAAATGAATCAATAAATATTTGCAAAACGAATTGATACTATAGATTTATAATTAAATTGTTTAAAATTGACGTTGACGCACAGTATGTTCCGTCACAAATACAGGGTGACTGGCAAGGGAAACGCAAGTGTATATATACAGACAGATCTGTCTGACGAGCGCTTAGGCGCGAAACTCTGAGTCAAAAAAAATTGATGTGTCATCTTTGATTTTTCAACTTCTGTATACATTCTTAGCTCTGCTACAACACACAGGATTGACACAGTCTAAGAAACATTCCTCAGTCTTCATGCTTCTTTAAGACAAACTTCACAGCCATATGATTAAAAAAAATACGAAACAAACAAAGCAAGCTCAACCTAGCTACTGGCCATGGCGGCCTAACGACGAAGAAGAAAAAACCTAGATTATTGAAGCTGAAGGATATATTTCATATGAAGGGACAGCGTACGTGAAACAGCCGTTTACTAAACTTAGAAGAAAAAACGGTAAGTTTAGGTGTTTTAGTCAACTAACGAGGATTTTAACTTCCTTCTTTGTTTGGCGATGGCAACCTTAGCATATGACATCTTAGTGAAGTGCAAAGAAACAAAGGAACACGAGGTGTGCGACTAGGTGAACAAGTTCACACTTGCTTTTTCCTTAAAAGAACCTTTTTATATTTCTTCTGCTAATGCGTACATGTGTACACGTGCTTAAATGTTTTGGCTTATTTTACGAGTGTTAACAAGGTTTATAAGAACGAGAATCCATTTCCGTAACCAATTACATAGCTCCAGCAAAAAAAAAATGTGGGAAAAGCTATCACCAAAAAACGGTCACCAATATTTGCATACATTTTGGTTATTTTGGCTAGTTACTATTAAAGTTAAACGTTAATTTAGTTTCGAATATGAGTGAAGTCTTATCTGTTCTGTGACCGAGTAATCAAACAGCGGCAGCTATTACCAACACATTTCTTCAAACCAAAGCATCTTAAACTAAAGAGAATTCACAAAAAGAGTAAAGCTGTTGAAAAAAATAGTGAAGTCTACACAGGGCAACACCAAGCTAAAAAGGAACTGTGAGAGCTAAGTGATTTACACGATCGTTGCAAGCCAGTCACTGACCTGTACTCAAAACAAACAAAACCATGCGATTTGGTTATTGTGCACTTTTCACGAGACGACCTTTGTTGAAATAGTTAATGTCTAATACTATGTTCATGCATTGTGATGCTATTTAAAGTTAATACCCTGCACTTACACCGTTACCATCCCCTCATCATATACACACTTCGATTTTGACAAAAATTAAATAGGAAGTTACTGACCAGATGGTCGGCAGTTTCTCACGTGACCTCACTAAGCCAATCAGAGTTCGCCACCTCGATTTGGCATATGGCACCATCCCAGAAGGCAACTCGGGCAAAGAAACACACAAGTCGTGAATCATGAATTTGGACGCCATTTTGGAAAAGAAACCCCGCACGCAAGGAAATGTGGGATAGTGCCATATGCCAGAATCAGTCCGGCGTGCCTTGTGCGCCTAGTACGTTCACCTGGGAAAACAATAATTTAAATTTACAAACGTGACTCGGTACCATACCTCAAATGGCCCTTCTTCTGGTAAAAAGGGAGTCGCCACTATTCCATCCACTTCTCTCAAATTTTCCCTGCGCTGTAAGACAAGACGCTTTGCTATCAGACTGTACGTATCAAGATTTATTCGCAAAATTCATTGGTATCAAAAGTTAAAAATTGAATTGTCTTAGTTTATAATTGACGTTGACCTAAGCAAAAGCCTTGACTGTAGCTATTGCATCCACTTTTCTTGAACTTCCCCTGCGCTGTAAATGGGCAGTCGTTTCGCTAGATCATATTGTACGTATCAAGAAATATTTGCAAAATTCATGGATATCATAAGTTTAGAGTTCAATTGTTCTTGGAATTGACGTTGAGGTGTATTGCTTCACATAGGAAATTAATAAATTGAAAAAAAAACAAAATTGAACAAATTTTGTCAGAAAATCCGTTTTCTCATTCAAACTATAGTTTGTGTAATTAGTTTTGCCTCCCTTAAGTGATGACGTCACCTAATTAACGTGAAAATATATGCGTTCATAATTGGACTACAGGTACTGCAAGTAGTGTCAGGTTTTGGGCAGGAAAACCTTTTTGACCCTCCCTTCAATTTCTCAATTTTCTCGATTTATTATTTTATTAATCTCAAACATTTTTTTCACGTCCTGACTGATCCACAGATAGCACATGCTAGTCGAGGCGGATCAGTCGTATTTTGTTTGATATTTTACGTTTTTTCTTAAATACACTTTTACGTTTTCAACAGGAAAGCAAGAAAAAATGTTTAACAGGAGTACAATACAGTGTAAGATGCGAAACAATTCCAATTAAATATAAATTCTGTTCAATTTCTTTTAAAAGGAGACAATAAGAAAATTGGAAAAACATGTTGCTGTGTTTGGGTTTTACGTTTTCCAGTTTTTCATAGAGCTCTGCTTATATTTGAGAATAGACAAGATAGTCATCATCATCTTTTCCTAAAATGTCTTGGAGAAGGGTGTGGATTATATTCTTAAACCCTACTTTTTAAAGGTCTCTTATTGGTGCTGGTATCTCACTCCAAACCTTTGCACCCACTCTTGAAAATGACTTTTTTTTAAATTTCTAATCATGAATGCTTTATATAGAACTTATTCCATGTTAAAGATCTTGTATTATTGGAGTCCCAACCCCCTCCATCCCCATAAAAAACAAAATTCTAATAGTTTACACATAAAAGCTTGACTTGTCATTGCGCAGCTTTATTCAACAGACCAGTTTCGTATTCGCAGTTGCTGCCGATTACAATGACTGCAGACTCGTTTACTCAGTGTTAGCCTCGACGTGATGTTAAACATTCATAAATACCACTAATCCTTCTCGCTGATATTTATGTATGTTCAACATCAAGTCGAGGCTAACACGGAGTAAAAGAGTCTGTAGTCATTGTAATCAGCAGCAACTATGAATACAAATAAAAACTTCATAATAGTAACTGATTCAATGCTTTGGTTTTTAGGTTAACCTTTTAAGAAGGGGGTGGGGGTACTGACCCCCTTGTCCATTTGAGGGTCTCTGCATAGTTATTCATATATTCCTGAATAAATAATGTCTCTAGAGGCACAAGTTCTTTGAGTGCAGTACAATTATTAACAATTCATACAAGTAACTGCTTGCAGGTAGACAGGAGTACATTTCAGGGCTAAGGATAAGAATTCAAAACCAAGTCAAAAAAGGAGTTTTTATAGAAATTTCCTCGGGATGCAGGGAATTGAACTCTGCATGTACACTGCACAATTTTTCAAAGTTGTCCTCAGAGCCCCCTCCCCCCCCCCCCCTCCAAAACAAATTTAAAAATGGCTCGCACCTTTAGAACTACATGTATATTCGATCAATTCATCATTAATAGTGCAAAAATATGCTATATAACTCTACCATGGCCCCCCTGAAATCAGCATTGGTCTGCCAGCCCCAACTTACTTCATATTCTTCTTTGAATTTTACTGGCATCCAGAACTGGCAAGACATCACTTCTCTAGTGTATGGGTTCTTTGTTTGCTTTAAAGGATCTTCCTTTGCTTTCTGTGAGATTAAAGCAGCTTTGGCTATGTTGTTCTTCTCCTTCTTCTTCAATGTCTTGTGCTTTCTGGATGACTTCCACTGCTCTTGAATGAACAGATTCACATATGCTGGCCAGTTCTTTATCTTACAAATGCAGCCACTTTCATTCACAACTGTTACCTCAGCAATGTCAGTTTGATCTTGAATAATGCGTTGACAGAACCACTGGAACAATGATAGCTTCTTGCGTTTAATATTCTCTCTAGAAGCAGATTTTCGAGTAGTACCTAAACCTAGATTTCCTGTGAACAAAGAATTTCATAACTAAAGGTTGGTATATATGATATTAAATCAAGTGATCAATAATTGTCACAACATGCAGTACTAACATAAATTTGAACCATTTTTTGCCTTTCTTCTATTAACTGTGACTCTTTTATCCAACCAACACCACATCAGCATCAACTTCTGTAGAAACTGAGTGACAAAACTTCAATTGGGATTGTTCAATTTGGTCAACTTTTTCCTTTACAATAAAATTAATTTAATTAAACATAATAAATCATTTAACATTTTATTTTTTTAAAAATTGCATTGCTGTAGGCATGAGTTGAGAGGATTTTGTTGAGGGATTTGGAGTGGGGATTTATAAACTGAAAAGCTGCTAACAAATTAAGAATTATTCTATACATAGGTCCCTTTTATCGAACTTAGCTAATTATATACTGTATATACATGTATTAAATAATTATGAAATGAGCTAAAATAGAAATCCATGCCATAAAACAAGTTTGTACATAAACTCTTTACACTGTGGATAGATACTCAGATTTGAGTTCTTTCAGATCTTAGAAGTTAAAATTGTTCAGATTGCCAAATTATCTGCTACCTGCCAGTTGGATACTAATACCCCAGTATGCACAGAAATAAGACAGTAGTTTATCAAAGCTAATGGAATACTGCAAATAGCTTGTACCTCAAGGTAGGACCACAGTGAAATACAAATAGTAAAATAAATAAAAGAATTAATAATAATAATAATAATTATTATTATTATTAAAAATAATAATAATAAACAAATAAACAAACAAATAAAAAAATAAAAACAATATTAAAAGATTGATAGATATCTGTAATTATTAGTATTATTATTGGTAACTGATCGAAGTGTTTCTTGTTGAATGAAGGCCCAAGCATGGTTTGGAACAAAATACAGCTGAAGATGGATTAGTATTGACAGAAACAGGAAGGGAGTTCAAAAAGGGAGGGTTGGAGTAAAAAAGGAATTGTAATTGAGTGCCTGTATGGGTTTGCAGACTGCAGGCATACATGTACATGTATTAGTTACCACATGCTGGTTGTTAGACCTTGAAATCAGGTCTAGGCAGGAAAGTTGACATTTCAAACTAATTAGTAGTTTGTTTTGTATTGTGTGTCTTTGCGACTTGACAGAGTCCCAGCCAAAGGCAATGCTGTAAATATTTTTTTGGTTCTCCAGACATCAGGTTTGTCTGGCCAAAGGTACATTTTAGGGAGAGTTCATTTTTTAGAAGGGGGG
>JAOBYE010719567.1:0-10626 GCA_025403585.1 Parazoanthus swiftii
TGGTAGCCTGGCATTTGTAGTTTTTACTTCCGCCTGCCGTTCCCGAATCCAGCCGTCATCTCATCGTAAGCTCCCTAATGACACTTACGGGAACGTAACTTGGAAATATATATCATATAAACGATGGAGAGTCTCAGCCTGGACCCGAAAGAAACTGACTGGAATTTCCATGTTAACGCGCCTTTAATTCCTCCCTACTGACTGACATTGGGCAGTTGCAGTGTTAGTCCGCAACCCCCCCCCCTATTGAGGACACGTCAGTGGGCTGAGAGGAGACCCTGGAAATTTCATACTCCTTGACCCCTCCCCCTGGAATTTCGTATGGGTTTCTCTGCCCCTCCCTGGAAATCCACAGAAATAAAAGGTCACCCCCTAAGGAAATCCAAGATTTGTATGAAGGCACCATTTGGATTTCAAGGAAGAGTTCCGGACCCCTCTCCCTGTTGTTGTTCCTGTTGCCCTTTTCTCTGTGGAAATTCCGCATGTCCTCAGTGCGGGGGGGGGGGGGGCGGACTAACACGCCAAATGCCCATTCTGGACCAGAGACGACAGTTGTACTGTTTACAAGAAGACGGTTCCTATCAGTATATGATTGTTTATGAAGTTCAGTTGGACACCAAACAATGATATGTTCAAAAGGAAATTTAAGTCATACACCAAGCCTAATACTTACATACACAGGCTAAACCTGTATGTTCTTCGAATAGCAATCAGTATACTTTATCTGCCCTTGCTTAAGAGTTTAATTTTCTTGTATATGCAAGGAGTTTAATTGTTCACCTTTGTTTTCAAGTATACATGCAGTATACGGTACTGTATTTGCTTTTACATGTAAAATACCTTAAAATGTGTCGTTTCCATTTTCTTTACTCGTATTTTCTAAATTTTCTCTAGACCTTTGCTTTGTAACAAACGTAAGTCACGTGTCTTTAACTACGCTCTGGCTACTGCAGTTAGCTTGTACCACGTCTTCAGAACTTGTTTTTCTTAACATTGCAAATATTGGTACTAACAAACAATTATGTATTTTGTTTTATTGTATTGTATTGTATTGTGTTGCAATGCGTTGTAATGTATTGTTAGTAATATACTGTATTGTGCCAAGGCCGTGCTTAGCTTGAGTATTTACGAGTGATAGTTTATGTCGCCTTTGTACTGAGCATGGCTGTTTTTTAACAGGTTATCGGTTTGA
Organism: Parazoanthus swiftii; assembly: GCA_025403585.1. Classification (NCBI taxonomy): domain Eukaryota; kingdom Metazoa; phylum Cnidaria; class Anthozoa; order Zoantharia; family Parazoanthidae; genus Parazoanthus; species Parazoanthus swiftii. The sequence goes on from JAOBYE010719567.1 coordinate 1,193, forward strand.
TTGCTGGACTCATCTACTTCCAGATAAAGTATGACCAGAATGGTGTTCAGAACATAGCTGGCGCCCTGTTCTTCCTGGTGACCAATCTCTCATTTGGATCCCTCCAAGGAGTTATTTTTGTAAGTGAATTTCAGCATAACTAAAACTGTAATCTTATCTTTTGGTTTAGATGGTGCATCAATGCTAATGAATTAATTCTCCACCTTCTAAACAGTTCGAGACCTATTATTATCTTTGCTTTCATGTGACGTCAGAGCCGCCATGTTGATGTCTTTTTACAATGGAGTTTTAAATAGTTTCTTTTGTTAGGGACACCAACATGGCCGCCATGTTCTTTGTCATTTAAACCCCTGAGGGTTGAGTGAAACCCAGCATTAGCAACGCTGGCGTCAATGTATGTGTGCCCATATTAAAAAGCTATCTTAAAGGTTTCTAAAAACTCGTGAATCATTTTAGTGCCACCTGCTTTTCTTCAAACGATTTAGCGGCAGCCTCCTCAAAGTAAGAAATTTCGTGTGTCAAAGGACGGACCGTTGATTACTGGCTGCGCAAGTAAAAAAAAGTCGATTAAGTCATTGTATATAATCGAACATGATAGAAGGTGTCATGTGGAAAAACAGATCATGGCTTTCCAAACATATCGTGCACAGGTTGTAGTAAGGGAAAAACAAACTTGTTGTCGTCCAAATAAACAAAATTTTGTAACTGGGGCAGCTGTGTATTTGCTGGGAATTCAGATAGTCTTTTTTGATAATATAAAGGTTGACCTGTAAGAAGTGCAATAGCCAGATCGCAAAGCATGATGGGAAATGGGTCTTGACCCAGTTTATCAAGATGGCGTAGTTTCATGCTTTGCAGGGTTCATTTATAACTTGCGTACGAGTCAGTGGACAGATGCAGTGCAAATTCTAGTGCGCTCATAATTCATTTAGTGCATGGTTATGGCCTTTGCAGATGTCAAAGATTAGAGTAATATTGAAAGTTTTCTTCCCCCAGTTTTAGTTCACCATAATACATAGCATTAAAAATGGATATACTAACTCGACTGCACTAGTAACATTATTTGTTTCCTATATTATAATTTAGGTGTTTCCAGCTGAGCTGCCAGTTTTTTTGCGGGAACATCAAAACGGCCTGTACAGAACTGATGTTTATTATTTGTCTAAAACTCTGGCCGAGGTGAGCGAAAGTGAAGTTCAGGATGTTGTAATGTGGCCATGCAAAGTCGCGGTGTTTTTCGGCCGAGTGCTGTAATCCTTTTTCTCTTTCTTAGTCAAATGTCATAGCCCTTCAGGAAACCTTTTTTCCGGCTTCGCAAAAGGATTTGCACTTCTTCAAGCGACTCTGAAAACTCAGTATTAACAAGTTCTATAGAGTAGCGAATGCAGAATTAACTGCAAGTGGAACTTTGGCGGTGTTTACGTGATACCGGATCGAGTTTCACTCTGGTACGACCTCACGTAGTCTCTGTATGTGTTTACATGACGCATTTAAGTCCTTGTTCCAGTACAAATCATTCTGGAATGAGTTCATTCCGGTAGTTGCACCAGATCGAAATGTTCGTTGCGGGACGAAATCTGGCTGCACGGGTCACAAGTACAATGTAAAGGAGGTGCGAGCTCATTCTGGTGCGGAATTCGATGTTTTTCCGAACTTTCATTCCAGAAAGAGAACTTCTGTGTAAACGTGGAATTAAATATGTGTGTTGTATCGAAACTAAATTCATTCCGGTATCACGTAAACACCACGTGCACCTTTACATCCGATAAAGTTTTGTGTCTAGATAGTTTGTACCTGAGATACCTCCTATACAGAGAAGCGAATGCGGAGTTGCGAGTGAAACATTGTATCCGAGCACGTCAGTTTTTTGTCTGGATAGAATATCTCCAATCCAGAACTTATCGGCTTTTGAAAAGTGAGATTTTGTATACGTATATTTACCATGACAGTACAGAAACATTTATCATTTGACTACTCTGGCTTGGTGCACCAAGTGTCGTGCAAACCCGACACGTTTGTTCTTCATCATTCAGGAAACTGCGCAAATTCTATATCTGTATAAAATAGGATTATTAGTTTTATTCCAGATTACATTTACTATGACACCTTCTAGAACTACTGTAACAAATTTCGATAATCAGAGAAAAAACACCAATAATTAATGGTTTTTTTAAAAATCTGCACCCTTATTCTTACCCAGAATCCCACTGGCACAGTGTTGCTTTTTGTCAGTGCTTCATTATTCTTTTGTTCACTTTAAGCGTCGCACATCTGAAACACGAGCCAGATCACCGTGACAAATCTTTCTACCCAAGGGTATATAGCAAGGTTTTAAACTACCTTGTAATTTGTTTCTAGCTGCCGATATTCCTCTTCGGTCCGTTGTTGCTCATCGGAATCTCGTACTGGATGATGGGTGAGTTCTTGTAACAGATTTGAAGAGTTTTCTGAATCAGTGCCCGAATTTGTTTAAGTTATTCTTGTTACGAACAGTAATTGCCGTGGTGTTTTTCTATTTGTGTTTCGTTCTTGACACAGATGTTGTTTTGTATCTGTGCCTGTGACGAAAACATTAAAAGGGATTTAAGCAAAAATAGGCACCCTTGAGTTGCTGGTTAACTTAAGGTGGCTTAAAACAGTTTTTGCCACTGAACTTTGTGAAAGGCATACTTGTTTATAGTAAAAGATAACTGCTACTTGTTAAGAGCTGATGTTACAGTAACATTTCAGTTTATCAACTCTTGTACTCCCACAGACATTTTGGTTGCCGTGGTAACTTGATGGGGCCTCAAATACACCTGATTTCTAGCATTCAACTGCATTTACACAAAAATTATTCGGCGTACCTCCTTTTTTATTGTGTCAAAATTGTTTGTCCACCAAGGAGCACATTTAGAGAAATTTTTACAAAATTCTGTCAAGAAGTTTTTGCGCCACCTTATTATTTTGAAATGTTAAGGTGGCACAAACCCTCTTGACAGAATTTTTTTGAAACTTTCTTTAAAATAACTGCTTGACAAGCGAACAATTTTGATGCAAAAAAATGGAGGTTCACCGATTAGTTTTTCAGCAAAATGCAGTTAAATGCCAAAAATACGGTGTATTTAAAGCCCTGCCAAGTTCCTATTGGAACAAATTATCCGATGGAAGAACAAGGGTTGACAAGCTGAAAAGTTTTTGTAACACAAGATAACCAATAATCTGAAACAAATCCATTTTGATGTACCAGAAAGCCTTTCGTAAAGTTCAGTGGCACAGCAAATGAAAAACAGTTGGGAGCCACCTTACCAGTCATTAACAGTGATTTCTATGTCTAAGCTTATGGTCTAATAAGTTATTTTACACCTTATCATATATGGGGCAAAATTACTGAATGCTGATTGGCTGAAACAGGGCATTTTTTCTTAATCACGAGGGCACTTTTGGTAATCAAGAGGGCATGATTACTTGATCCTGATTGTTTAATTTGTTGCGGCATTAAACGGGCTTCTTGGTAGAAAAACAACGCGCATGAATGCGATTCCCTCGATAATTTTGCCCTTTATTTTATAAACAAGTAATCGCAATGTGCCCTCGGGAATTTATGGATTAACCTTGCAATTTGGAAAACTTTGAAAATGCGCGTGAAATTAATCCGTAATTGCCCTCGGGCCCGTGCGATTGCATATAAATAGTACATATTTATCGCGTACTATTGCGAATCGCTCAATCTGATTGGTTCTCTCGCCTTTATATATTAAATAAAAGTCCAGATTCGTATTTCAAGTTATCACTGATTACAGTGACGATAGACTCTTTTCTACAGCTTTAGTCTCGACTTGGTGTTAAATGCACATAGTTACCAGCGAGAAAGATTGGAGGTCCGAGCCAGACTTGGAAACAGCTCATTACTGCATTAGTAGTTATGAATATTCAACATCAAGTCGAGGCCAACGCTATAAAAACGAGTCTGTAGTCATTGCAATCAGCGGCAACTACGAATACGAAACTGGACTATTAGAGTACTGCGTTTTCTATGAGTACGTGACTATGACTCAATAGCGACCTCATGGTAAGACTTGTTCGAGGTGCTGTGTTAGATTGTTTTCTTTTTACATGTACCAAATTTAATGTTTTTGAGAAATGATGCATTGTTCGAACTCGAGTCGCATGCATGCCCAACTTTTCACGTTTACATTTTCCAGGATTAAGACCAGATGGCTGGCACTTTCTGTTGTGTTACCTCGTGTCCATTTTGATAACAAACGTTGCACTGTCTTATGGTAAGTCGAGAGAATGACTGCAAAAGGGTAAGCAACAAACACTTGGAGAATCGTTTTCACGACTGTTTAGTTGTGATGCGAGTAGTCACTGTTGTATCATATTCTACTTCATCTTATTTTATTTCTAAGCAAACAACAAGTAAACAAGAACAATAGTTAACGTGTTACCCACGTCACTAAGGTGGTTTTCGGTGGATCCTCGCATGAATTAATAAAAATACTGAAGTATTACAAAAATTGCATAACATGAGAAAAACTCCATGCAATAGAAAGTAAAAGTAAGAATTTTCTTTTAAACACTTACTCATAGCCGTACTCGGGCCTTACCGTATGCTTGGTAGTTAATAGATTGAAGCAGATCGAGTATACTTTTATCTCACTTGTTCACTGCAATTTGTACGACATTTTGGAAAGAAGTAGGAACCAACTGACATGACGTGGAACGCAAATCTAGTATCAGTTGTGCATGCTTGTGCGAGAGAGAGAAAGTGGCCGACAATTATTTGGCAGATTTTTATATGAAGTTTACATGTTATAACGTTTCTGAATTCTGATAATATGGTATTGGTCTATTCTAAAAAGAAAAGGGGGAGGGAGGTGACGTTGTTTACTTCAGGGAGTAAAGGAAGAAAAAGAGTTCGAGGAGCGTCTACCAGGAATCGGGCTGTGGCCCTCTTGAATCTAAGTCCAGTGCACAAACTCCTGCGTTGGTCCACACTACGTTACGGAGAGCACTAAGTAACGCCAATCAAAACCAGAACCGAGTCTGCGATACTTTAGATCTATACCAGCGGTTTATCCTGTCAGATCCTCGGTTCGTTGGTAAGTCTAAATATGGTTACATGACGTAGGCAAGCTTGATTTTTCGCGGGAACTGAGAGATTTAATCTTAAAAGAGTTTTTTATTTACGTTTTTTTTGTCGTATATAGTTCGTCCTTCGTAAAATTCTTTGACATTTCATCCAATCTTTAGTAGTGTTAATCTAAAGTTTACCGTTAAGCACTTTAGTTTACTTTTCGAAATTCTTACAAATGGCTTCGTGCGAGATAGAGTCAGAGATCGAGTCCTCGGAGCAATCATGGAAGAAATTCTTCAAGGTTTCTTTCAATAACTACGAGGGCTTCAAAACCATATGTTCGCTAGGAAAGTCTTTCTTGCTGGTTCTTGTCTTCTTATGCAAACTTGACCGGCCAACTTGACCGCTTATATGCATGAAACATCGGAGCTCCATTCGGGTTTTGTGTAACGTAATTGAAATATACCAGATCAGTCAGATTCAAGAGTCGTCAAAGAGTTGGGCGAGGCGATCGCCGAGCCGCCCGGTATAGATCTAAAGTATCGCAGACTCGGTTCTGGTTTTGATGGTCGTTACTTAGTGCTCTCCCTACGTAACGCATGAGCAGACCATTTGACAAACACAAAAAAATCAAGGGGCTCGAAACCTTGATTTACGCCCAAGTAAAAAGTTAGATTTATAATTGATCACAGACCTGTGAGCTCTGGTAAGTAGAGTTAGTTTTCCCAGTTCCCGTCAACTCAATTTTATTTTCTAATTTTCACATTTTTGCTCTAAGGCGGTTGATGTCAGTTTGTACTCGAGTCTATATGGTCTCCTTGCCACGTTACGAGCTTTCTATCTATTTTTTGTTCTTGTCGTTTTATATTTTGTTGGGTAATATTTATGTGTGATGAAATCATTAAAATAGAAAAAATCTAAAATGCACCCATAATTTGTCTTTGTGTATTACATAATCAAAGTTGGCAGTTAAACAGATGCAATTCAAACAACAGTTTCGTGTTCGTTAGATATTAATGTTATACGATTTACCATTACCATTTTGAGTAGAAGCCAGGGCCCGGTTGTTCAAAAGAGGGTTAAGTTTAACCCAGGGTTAGGTGAAGCTTTAAACAATGTTCCTTCATCTAGAAACAAGTCCGGTCTTTCAAAATTATTACTGAAGAGCACTCGAAGGAAACCAAATTACGTAAACCCGAAATGATAGCCCAAATCGATCTTTAAGGAGGTAAACCCAATCGCGGATTAAGGTGTTAAACCTGGGTTAATGCTAACCCACTTTCGAACAAGCGGGCCCAGACCTGCTAGATCATCTTATGACAGGTTCAGATTGCTCCCACTCAGTGTGGTGTTTTTATTTTGCAGGATACTTTATCTCAACAATGGCGGAGACTGTCACGGCTGCCTCAGCGCTGGGCGCCCCGCTCATGCTTCCTCTTCTAATCTTTGGGGGCTTTTTCTTAAAAGATGTGTAAGTATTTGTGTTGAAAAGGACACTTTCACGGCTTTGCACATGCGCGAGCTTGGACGACAGCCATCTCGTAACCAATAGAAACCAAAAAATACACCCGCTAAATTTATCCTGACCTTGATCAACCGTGAGACAGTGGCTGTCATCCGAGCTTGTGCTTTCAAAGCCGTGAAAGTCCCCCTTTAAAGATATATTCTTTTATTTTATAAACTTTCGACATCCTTTTGTTGCCTGTTGAGGCAGTTTCTCCTTTTATTCGGCGCCTTTTGTGTTTAAGATATCTTTTTGTATTGAATTTTCAGGGGGGAGAGTCTCGATAACGTAAAGGTCGCTTCCTACACTGCTATTTTTGTTACGATTGGCTGCAATGCAATAACACACAAGTTCGTGCAAACACGCAGGAAATTTTCTCGTAGAAAATCGCCCAACAAATAGCTTCACCCCCGGACCACTTGTTCTCAACTTCTTGTCGCACGGGAATGAATTCCCTCTCGCTGATTCATAGTTACGAAAACTTGAATTTGGCTACAATTTTCTAAATCTTACTGCGAATGGAGCCCACAAAGCAGTTTACTGTGTAGTAACGCACGATATGCTACGATATGATTCGAACATTTGTAACATACCCAAGATTCGTACGATGTTTAGGTGCCGTCACACAATACAGTATGTTAAAATAATGTGTCGTATCGTAGGTAAGTTGCGCGAGAATATGGAAAACTCGCAGCGCGTAAAGCGGCCTCAACTTTGTAGTTGCAAAGCCAAAATTTGTCAATTGTAACTGAACAAAAACTTTGAAAATGTTTCACGTCTAGATCCGTTCCCGTCTACTTCATCTGGCTAAAGTATATATCGTGGTTCAAGTACGGCTTCGAGGCATTGATTATTAACCAGTGGAAAGATTATACAGGTCCCATAGGTACGTGTACGCATACAGAGTTTCGTGTTATGATGGTTGACCTCAGTAGTAATGGGTGAGAAAACTTATCGTTCATGCTGTTAGATTTACAAAATTTTATATTTATTTCAGTCTACTATGTTTTCGAGTGGGTTATGTGAGGCAGTTGCTTTTCCCAATTTTCGTGGTTATTCCAAAAAAGTTCCTTCACCATGGTCAGTTCAATTCAAGGGAAAGGAATGCGGCCAAAAAGGTGGTCGCCGGATACTCATTTGCTTCTGTCTTTTTCATAGAATGTAACAGGAATATGACTGCCCCAATTGCTGGGAGGAATGGGTCCAGCCCCGGCACGGGAAATGGTTGTATATTAACTGGCAATGAAGCGATTGAGTTCCTTAGTTTTGACAAGGTGAGGCTTAGAGGGTTGTTTCACGATAAGATAACCAAAACCATTCATCATCATTATCATCATCGTTATCATTACTGTTATTATTATTATTATTGTTATTGAAATTACTAATATTATTATTATTATTATTGTTATTATTATTATTATTACTACTACTACTACTACTAAACCAAAAACTAAACAATAGTTTATTCAGATCCTCAGTTTACGTACAAATAAAGAAAAAATTGTATGTGTGGATAACGTATTTAGATAGGAGGATCACAGCCACTTAAATATAGCTAAGGCTAGTCGAGTTAAGTGGCTAACTAATCATGTTAAACTTTTTCTTACTCTTCACAGAACAACTTTATGATAGACATATATGCGATGCTTGGGCTTTTGGTAGGATTCCGGTTGATTTCCTTCCTATTTCTCCTGCGAAGAGCGAACAAGAAGCAATAGAAGACTGCTTAGGAGAAACATCAACTATTTAGCTTGTTTTGACGAAATCCTGTTGTGTTAGCATAAGCGAACTGTTAATACCTTTGTATTCAAGTTTTAATTTGCTTAGTTTCATACATATGCCGTTAAGGTTGTGTTACATCGTGAGCGGCGTTTGTTTAGTTTTCAGTTCATAGCTCCGTTACCCTTAAACCTATATATTACTGGAAAGCTTATAAAATTCTTTCAAAGTCGTCTTTGTATGCGAGAACTAACACGGTGTTTGCGACCTCGCATTTTCCCTTCATGAAGCGCCAAGTCCCTCATTTTCTAACTTTTGACATTGTTTGTTTTCATTTCGGCTAAGTTCGGCGTTTTGAGTACTAATAACGTGTCAGAGATTTTTGTTAATGTACGTCATTCATATTTTAGAATTGATTTCAGAAGTTTAAATTTTTGAGCGGGTTTAGTGGAGAACTGAGCCCATAAAAAATACTGTCGCTGTGCCAAATGTTACGGAGAAAAGGAAAAAATCGATTGAGTTGGGGCTTCAAGAAGGCAAAACTCTCGGTCGGAACAGCACGTTAGTTCTCGTTCAGAAAGACGACTTTACAAAAATGACGTACCCCATCAAGTAGGGGATTTTATAAGCTTTCCAGTGATATACGAGTTTATAGGTAGCCTGTGCATAATGACGGAGCCAGATTTAACGTATTTTTACATCTATGTGATATAAAATATCCAATAATAACAAGTAACATATGCGAGTTGTTGCCACGCAACGCCAGTATAGGCCCAGTCACCTCAGGGAACACATTAGCACTTGCGCGAGTGACGCTAGTAAAAAGGGTGTGCATGCGTAATTGTCTCTATCTTGGACTTGCGTCTGCGCAAGCGTAAAGCGTGCACCACACATATATTTAGTGTTTCTGTGTTGGCGTCTCTAGTGTGAACATGCCTTAATATGTCAATAGCATATACCCAGTGCGCAAACACGACCAAGAAACTGGTCAAGCAAGGTTCGTTCAAGATCGTGGACGCATTACGATCATGCTCAACAGGAGTAATTTTTGTTTGACCTTGAAATCTACGTAATTACTTTGTGTTTCATCTGCAGGTCCATATCATAGGCAGGGGTGCGTGGGTTCCGTACGCACTCCCCCCCCCCCCCCCC
>JAOBYE010719578.1:0-25161 GCA_025403585.1 Parazoanthus swiftii
GTGGTCAGGCCGGGGTTCGAACTCACGACCTTCAGGTTACGAGTCAGACACGCTAACCACTCGACCACTGCGCCGCCCATACATTCTCTTATAAACTAATTGTCCCTTACGTATTAGCTAACACCACGTACACCACGTCGGCCGTACAAGAACTCCAGAACGCATAAAAAAGTCGAATTATAAGCTTGGGCAGCCTGTGTTTGCAATTTTTTTAAAACCAAAACCCAAACCCCAATTACATTGAGCCCAGTTACAACAGCGATTGCAACGGCCTTTCCGCCTTTCGACTATGTTGAACCGTTCTTTCTCTTGCAAGAAAGCCGCTTATATAAGTAGTAAAGAATAAAAATAGCATCTTTCCAAGATAAAAGACCAAACGTTTGTCAAGAAATCGATTGTGTGCCATAGCATGATAAATTTGCAAAACCAGTTCTGTTCAAAAATGAGGAATATCTACCGTTTGGATAGTGACAGGCATTCAAACAAAGGAACACTTTCTGTACAAGCTAGTCAGTCGCTTTTTGGAGTACATGCAGGCAGCGTATTGTAGCAATTAAATATGTTAGAAATAAAGCGTTGTATGTTAATATAGTGTTAACGGCGTGAAGCCCGGATTCATCTCACTATACTCGTGTATACTTGGCACAGGAGAGGTTCAAGAAGCTGCTGGACATTCAAGACAAGCTCGGGGAGGGTTTTGATGTTGTCACGGCCAGCAGGGTGAGTGAGACAATTCGTACTCTAACTTCAACTAAACAAACTTCGTTCATCACCTGTCTTCGTCTCTTGCTCTACTTCATGTAAGTAAACAGACCTCGCCCTTATTTATCTATTTCCATCAAAGTTATAAATAGATGACAAATGATTTTCATCTTTTAAGATTAAAAATTTTAAAATTAGTTTTATCTTATCTCTATTTAAACACAACATCGTTTGTTTGTCTTTCAGCCTTGCTTTATGCCAACTTGTCTGTTTGTCTGTTAAGCCCGACTGTCTGTCTTCAAGATTGTCTTTTCTTCCTGTTTTTCTGTCTGTCTGTCTGTCTACCTGCCTGTCTGTTTGCTTGTCTGCATGTGTGTCAACCTGTGTGCCTTCCTGACTGTCTGCAAGTTTTTTGTCTGTCTGTCTACCTATACATAGACCTGGTTGTAAGTCTGTCTTCCTGCCCGTTTATCTGCTTATCTGTCTGCCCGTCTGTTTGTCTGTTTGTGTTTTATTCTCCTTAACTGTTGTCATTGCTCAGGAATTTGTGAAGGAGGGAGATCTGTTCAAGGTGTCAGCCCGAACAGGAGTCCACCATCAGCCCAGAACTTTAATCCTGGTACGTGCTGTATTTGAAAAATGGATATTCACCTGCTCTGGAATTTAACTGAATTTAAGATAGGTATAGTTGTCAGCAAAGGCAAGTAAATAAAAAAAGATAATCTCAAAGTCAAGTGATCGTTTCTGTTAAAGTAACTTTACAAACGAATTCTATCAGGTTCTTGGTTCATGCAAGAGCTATCTTCAGTTTTAATATTTATTCGGAGCAAAATAAGAAAATAATCAATGTTGATAACTTTCAAGGATGTTACGATCACCTGATCATTCCCAACTCGTGACAGCGCCATAAAGACTTTTTCTTGAATCTTCCTTTTAGTACTCAGATATCTGTTTGATTTGGCAAAAAAAATGGACTGCTTTGTAGAATACTCTTGCAGAGTTCCAAGTTTATTTAAAATCTATTTAGGTACCGTCAGTCTGTTTGCTTATTCATTTATTTATGTACTTATTAATTTGTTTGTTTATTTATTTATTTTTATATATTTGTTTGTTTATTTAATTATTTATTTGTTTACCTATTTATGAACAACTCTAACAAGGGGTGTCCAACTCACGACCAATGCTGGGTTATTTAAACGGAGCCCTGCGTAAATCAAAAATACGGTAAAACATAATAATTGAATTGTCATTCCACGTTAACAGTTCAGTGATGTGCTGCTGTGCTGTGCCAAGGTCCCAGCCACAAATAAGTACAAGGTCAAGGTGTCGATGGATGTGTACGGAATGGAAGTGTGCACGGCAGACGATGACGATTTGGAAGACGAGAATACATTTCGTGTGAGCAGCAAACAGAAAGTCATGGATTTTGCTGCTGGGTCACAAGAAGAGCAACAGGAATGGGTCAGCTGCTTGCAGAAGGCAATCTCAGAACAAGAACTAAAGAAAAATTCGTACAAGCGAGCAAACAAACTTGAAGTCATAACAGACAGTGAGCTTGGAAAGAAGGCACCGGCTTGGGTGCGTGACGAATCTGTAAGCATGTGTATGTTGTGTGACATGATGTTCACAGCGTTACGCAGGCGTCACCACTGTCGTGCCTGCGGCGGGGTGTTGTGTGGCAAGTGCTCGCAGTTTCGCGCGCCGCTGGAGTATGATGGCGGGAAACAGAACCGCGTATGCACAATTTGTTACAAGGTGCTGGTGAAGGGGGCCAAGAATGAAGAAGACGGAGGAAAGCCAAAAGATATCCTGAAAATTGACCGGAAGTCGAATGTTCAAGTCAGTGGGTATCTAAATTATAAGCATGGTGGGGAAAAATCGTGGCAAAAACGTTGGTTTGTGCTGCTGGATAATTTTGTTCTTTACTGCCACAAAGCGAAGAAGGTAAGAGCAAAGAAAAAGTGGTGAAATCTACATTGTTGCCAGTACTTTTGTAAACTGCCCTCCAGTTGACAAGTCGGGGAAACGCCAACCAGGCTTACAACTAGCAAAAAGCAAGAAAAGTACACGAAGGGGCAAGGGTTTAACCCTTTCAGCCCAGGCCATTTTATCAACATCTAAATTCTCCTTTGATAACTCATACAAAATAAGTCATATAGTAATGAGAAAGTGAGGGTTGATCAAACAAGGTAAACAGTTGAAGATGAAAAGAGAAATTCTCCCAAACTGATTACATGAAAAAAATGAATCCTAGTTGGGAGAATTTACTAACACATCATTTGTCGCGTTTGGGGCTGAAAGGGTTTAAACAAGCTTGCTTTTCTTTGTCCACTGTGAAAGGTCCATCGCGTAATTTTCTGCTAAAAAACCGCACTTCGTACTATTGCTGTAAAGCCCTGGCCAAACTTCGATGCAAGTCGATGCAAGTCGATGCAAGTCAGTGTAAGTTTTAAACTTCGTATTCAACTTGCGCTCCGTTTCGCCACCAACTTGCATGGACTTGCCCGGAGTTGCTTTGACTTGCACCGCGGACTTTGAGCGAGCTCAAATTTGAATGCAAGGCAATGCATGCAAATTCTTCATCATTGGCCAAACGAAGCGCAAGTCAGACGTAAGTTTAAAGGTCGCAACTTACACTGACTTGCAGATACTTGCATCTACGTTTGGCAAGAAAAATTGGAAATTGGATCTCGGAAAGTTTGGCCTACCCCGAACGCATGTGTAGTCGTTGTCCGACATGTCGCCCTAGTGGAGTGGAGGTCAGGTTCAAAGTTCGCTTTTTCTGTCTTTTGGCTTCGGGTTTGGGTTTCTTTTCACGTCTACTAGGGCGTAATATGAAATTGGTCTACAAGAAACTTTAGATTTGACTACACGTACGGTAACGTGCTACTGCGCATGATCAAATTTGCTCTTCACGATTTTCTTTTGTTTACTAGGAAATTCACTGAAAATCTCGTAGTCGCCACTACGAGTTCACAAGCTAAGTAATGTACTCGTTTAGTCAAAGTCAGACAAATCTGAAGTTCTCTAATGTCGTTTTTTTCGTTCAGCGCCACGTCATTACCTTATCAATGCTGAATATTGTCCAATGAAAACTTCGGTAGGTTTGAGGCGCGTTTGTGGTCGGCAAAAGTTATACATTCATGCGGATTTCCCGATTCTGCCACCACCAATAAAAACTGACTGTTAGGTCTGATTAGATTATCTTACCATTCGTCTGTGCCATAGTTAGCCGTAGGATCTCAGTACCGTTAACTCTATCAAGCTCCCTCTTTAATAATCCCCCTCCCTAATAAGCCCACCTTAGGGGTATCCAGTTTTTTGATAACCCCACCCCCTCCTTTCTAAAAAGAAAAAGTATGTACCAGAATTGTGTTGCTTCGCTTGCAGGACACCAAAGCTGAGTTTTCCCTTCCATTACCTGGTTACACTGTGGATAAACCAACTTTGGTAAGTTTCTATTCAGTTGCCTTCGCGTAGAAGCCGTTAGACTGAACCAGGCTGGCAGGCAGATAGATCTGTGAATACTTTACGCCCTACATCTTAACCAGCTTAGTCCTAATTAACGTTTTTAAGAAGTTAATTCATTAGCACCTTCCTAGCAGGTGATTTTTTGTTGTTCGGAACAATCTGTGATACGATGTTCCCTTGAAGCAGGTAATTGTATTTCTAATTGGTATCGTCTGGTTAAACTCAAGATTATTAGAATAGCAACTGGCAGACAACCTCCACAGTACAAATTTATAAGACAAAACTACTTTAGAGACTACAAGGTTTGTACTTCGATTTGTTTTGCAGGCGGACGACGTCGATAAGAAGTTTGTGTTCAAGTTACATCACAAAAATATCCGAGTGTATTTCTTTGAAGGAGAAGACGAGAACGCTGTGAAAAGGTAAAATTATTCAAACTGTGGCAAGGCTCAAAATAACGGCCGTCAAAAACATCTGGCTTTTGTTCGACAGTCTTTACCTGCCATTTGTCGTCACCACGGCTGACGTCACTCGGTCTGACTGTCTTTGGACTGGATACACCAGTAGTGAAAGGCGATAATCGTGCCAATAATTTTAATAAGTTGCGCTCTTCTACTCGTAGATTTGAAAATTTGCGATAGTTATTGGAGTTAATTTAAACATTTGAGGACAAGCTAGCTGACGTTAACCAGACGTAAAGCACGTAACGACAGTGACATCAATTTGCCTCCCATAATTGAAGTAAATTTTGTAAAGTATGAACAAGTATGCATCGTATCCGCAATTCTCGGCGATAGAATGAATCATTGCTCACACCGTGACATCATTCGTGCACCTCTCAGGGAACCCCATGAAGTCAGTCGTGAGGTTTTTACACCGAGGTAACACCCAAAGAGTTTTGTCCAGCTATTTCTCGAAAAGTTGGTTATGAGTGTAAAAAAAGCTGGTCAATGAAGATCGGGAAAATGCTCGAGCAAATTTCGGCCTGAAGTTTGCAAACCTTTATCGTTCGATGTTTTTCCGTACGAGTTGGCTTTTATGGGACTTTTATGGTTTTTGGAATTTAACGAGGATATCTTGTGAAGGAAACGCATAAAAATTGACGTGAAAATTGAGAGTACCTAGTTTCCCTGTATTGCCTGAAACTGATGAAAAGAATACCGTCCGTAGTAGTGAACCCTTGGATCCCGGGGGGGACGGGGGGGGCTTCCTCCTTCCCGTCCCGTGACCGCTCTTCATTCCCTGTTTATACTAACGTAAGCGCGAACACAGTATAGCGTCATTTAAACATACTACACTTTATATCTTGCAGATGGATGAATTTCCTGTCATTCGCCATCCGCGCTGAACATTTTAACGAGAAAGAAGATAAAAGTGATCCAGAGAACATGAAAGAAACAGATGAAGTAGAAGTATCAGTAATGGGCTCGGGTTAAAAAATAACTGAGTTAAAATTAATAGATGGACATAATTGTTTTAGTTTTAAAATACCGTATAGTAAGTGGAACTACGATATAACGAAGTTCCAAGGGACAGAAAAAATTTAACAGCCTGTTAATTATGACGAAGTTCCGAAAATCCTTCCAGCAAAACCTTGTCATTTCAGTTCAGTTTGTTAAATCGGTTAATGTAGGATATAGTAGCTAATCCTATTACTGGCGGTCAAGCGGCAATAACTGATAATATATTTAGTATTAATAATAATAATAATAACTCAACAATTATATCTGGGTTTCAAGCTACACAAATTGCTGTATTTTTCTCGTACCCAATAATTTGATACTTCGTCATATCGGGGTTCCACTGACGCTGTAAATAGATGTATTGGAAGTTCAATGTACTTTAAAATCTCCCGCATCAATGCAAGGGCCGGGCCTTCTTTTATTATTTTGTTGTTTCCAGTTGAAGTGTTCTAAAAACTTTCAGCTTCCCTGCAAAAAAGGAGGCAAGTGCTTTTAATGAAAATTGGTAACGCTGCGGGGAGGAATTCTTTGAGTTTCTACGAATCAGTCATGAATCCATATTGTTATGTCACAGGGTGCCCAGCTGTAAAGAAAATTTAGAAAAACGTTGAAAAATGGTTTTAAACGGACAAAAGCTTCATGAAATAAACGCGAAGAGTAGCAAACGACTTTTCGTTGCCCCTAGTTTCTGCATTTGACGTCAAGCGTACGGAATAAGAACAATCAAATGTCGCTCAGTTTTCGTATCGGACCATTCACAGCAATTTTATCACTGGGCTCCCCGTGACTTAATCAGAGCGTTGTGTCCTTTTGGTGTCAAATCTAAATTAAACTGTTTACTATGCGCCGATTAGAATATAAACTAGGTTATCTTGTTTGTTGTTTTACAACATCACTGTCTAGCATGAACACTAAGCAGATATGCTGAGCTGAGGTGATTGATAGTGAAAGAACCATACTGCAGGCAGATCAATGACGAGTGAAGACTTATTCACCATCTATAGCCCGTTCTCATTATGTTTTTGTGTGTGACCTAACGCAAAACAACACAACTCAGAAACGCGAACACACTCGAGAGCATATTTTTGTATCAAATGTTAAAACAAGAATTATTTTTTCAATCTTTTTGTATAAAAAACAAAACCTGCGACTCCTGGGGTATAAAGATATTTTTAGACGTGCGTTTTAATTTAGAACATGAAATATCTAGTGAAAATAAATCGCATGAAAAGCATGTGATCGAACTCGATACATTTCATGAGGATGAAGTAGTAGGTGTTACTTTGAAATAACACATATAAGGTTCCTGGCAGCTCGTGACTTAGCAAATTTGGTCCCTATTTAAATTTTTAAGACTCCAAATTAGGAAACTAAGGATGTGGTTGATAAAAAGATTAAAATATAACCAGGGAATAAAAATGGAACATATTGAGCTTCAAATGTGATCAAGGAAAAAGAAGGTATTTTACAAAAGAAATGTAGTACTTTTTTGAGACCAGAAACACTAAATATGTTGAAGTTAAGACCTAGTAATACTTTTTAAGGATCCGCAGAAGCTCTTCCACAATACAAGGCAAATACCCTGAGAAAGCTACGAGATGTTTCAAATCGGTAGTTTAGTTTGGTGAAAATAAAAAAAAGAAGCTTTGTTGCCTCGAATAGTGTCAGCAGTGAAAAGTGTGTGTGCGAGTTGGAGAGAGCAGTCTAAGCTGATTCCTTTACACTCTCAGTAAATTAAGAAAGGCTACTGCCCGCAGAAAACACAGGCCTTTATTGCCTTCTATGGCAGTCAAAAGCAAACTCAACCTGGATTACACAAGAACACACTTAATAAGAACAGTGAGGCTTAAATCACCCGAAAAAATAAGAACAAATTAAGAACAGTTTGAGGCTGAAATGAACATTTAGGGAAAAAAAACGAAAAAAAGAAAAAAATAGCAAAATGAGCCTAAAAAAAAAAAATGAGCGTGGCACGCAGTCATCCCACAGAGCATCACACATTAAACAAAAAATTAATATACTCCACTCACGTTCTTGAACTAAAACTGGGCATAACTAAACACAGGAAGGCCTTTTAAGTCGATTTTCAACCATAAAAGAAGATATTGCAGTTAAGAACAAAATAAGAACATTTGAGCCTCAAATTGTTGAATAAAATAAGAACATTGAGTCTGGGCAAAATTTTACTGGTTCTTGTTTTTTAAAAAAGTGTACAGGGAGCTCGCCATCTCGCATGTGTAAAACTATCAGTTTAGTTTTGCGAAAAAAAAAATTAAATTAAAAATCAGGGAATTATAGATTCGGTTTTACGAAAGACGAATTTTAAACTCTGTATGCCGTGCCAAGCTAGTTTTGCAAGCAGTCGCTCGACAAGTCGCGCGGTCTAGCTTTGTAGATCTGGGTACGAGAATAGTCCGCGCAGTCTGGGTTTTGTAGGTCTGGGTACGAAAATGGTTCGGAAATCGAGATGCGTTCGAAATCTGTTCGGAATCAGTCGAATCGTTTCCGATTGTTATTTTTGTGCCCAGACCTTCGAAAACCAGGCCGCGCGGCTTGTCGATCGATTGAGGGCCTGGAAATCAAATTCTCAGTTTTTTGGGTCCACGAAGCTCCCTGCGTTGAAATACAGAATGAGATGCCCACTGAACATGAGCCAGCATTGCTTAAGTGGAGAGTTTCGAGCTATTGTGAAGGGTTGCTTAAAAATCGTCACTTAGGCCGTTCTTGCACCGAGCTCTTCAAATTAGCAATGCCTTCGATTTCTCAATTCTACCAAATCCTTGGTATTTCCGTTTATACAACATCCACTGTTTCATACTGTAAAGGGCTTTATCTCGTCTTTAAAGCAAGTTTTTCCCTTTGACCAACCAGTGCCCAACTTTTAATTTAAGATAATTAGTCCATCCTCATGAGGAAATAAAAATTCAAATAAGAAAGAAAACTCGTCGCACTTTTAATTTGGTGTTATCGTGCAAACGATCTGAGCAGTGCCTTTGAGCATGTGCAAAGCTACGAGACTTCTTTTATGGGTAGCCAAAACTAAAACTCCTGACCACTGGATGTTATTTCTCTATTTATCTGTTGTAACAACTGATTGGCTTAGCATCCCAATAGCTTATGTACAAAGATGCCACCACACAACACAAGGAAGAACATTATTTCTCTTGAACTTTATTCCCCACACATCACTCCTGGATACATATTTTCATTATGTTCAACACGGGGCAGCAAGATCTATCAAGAAGTCCAGTTTACAGAGTATTATTACATTCAAGGTCCACCCTATTACAGGGCCGGACAATAAAGGCATATTTCAAACATCACATTAAACCCATCGACAAACGAAATCTAAGAAATTGTTTTGTCAGTGTTCAACAGTTGTCTGAAAAAAGCCAAATACAAATTATGGTTAAAGTAATATCACTGCACAGCAAACAGCAAGAGCTAGTAACATGTATTCTGCTACATCTAGAAATGGCCATGGGCTTGGAGTTTTAATATAACTGTATCGGATTATTTTGAACACCAACTACAATGGTATCAATCTATATCAGAACTGCCGGTTTAGTTTTGAGTTTTTGGCAAACTACAAGGGGCAAAGCCGATGTTCATTTGTACTAATAAAAGATTACATCAAAGGTTATTTTAACCGCACAGACTCGCCATAGTTCCACACAATAGCCTTTGTTTACAATATTCTTGGTTAGTTGTATCTTTTCAGTGCTTTTAAAATATAGGGGCTGCAGATCTACAAACCTCAGAAACCTCAAACCTGAAGTTTTCGAAAATGAAATGGACAAAACCTTGAGATTGGTGACTCAAACCTGGAGATGTATAATAAGTTTCAAACAAACAGTTTTAAAAACACTAGCAATGTTTAAACCCAAATAAGTTGCTGATTTCCTGGAAGAAGATCAACTTGGTTGAATATAATACCCAAAACTGTCTACACCTGAAAAGCTGCATGGACTAGTGCAAAACAAACAGGGAAAATAATATGTTTGAACTTGGACTAAACTAGCTTGATTTGAAGTTTAACGAATTTATGTGGGCCACAAGACTTAGCAGCTAAATTGTTATACAGTGAAACAAGATGTTACCTGAAACTGTGGGTCTCACAGTGGAACCAGGTCAGTGGGAAGGTCTGAAACAAACCTAACCTATTCAACCATCTTTAGTCAACAAAAAAAACCCAAAACAACACTGAACAGATACGACACTTGATAACTCCATAGCACACATATGGTACAAAAATGGAAAACTACATTTTTTGGCAAATAATTAGCTCTAAACTATGATTTGAGGAAGGGAGAATCTAGTAGTAGTTGGGCTTTCAAAATGATGGGAAATAATCTTTTAATATGGAGATCTTGGGAATGCAAAACTTGCAAGGCAAAACTTTGCTACAAACAACATAACAAACAAAAAACAACTTTCTGCAAAGAAGTATACCTCCTTTGATAATTTATATTTTACTTACCTTGATCAGAATGACAGTTTGGTCTATAAATCGGTATACAAGCAACATTCGAACATAATCAGCTACTCTGATATCATGGGGGAAGTGGAGTCACCTATCTGACTACAAGAAACTAAGTAAAAAATGCCAAACGCAATATGTTTACAGTAAAACTACAAAAATCAGCAAAAATCAGTTGCAGTCACAAAGAGTAGCTAAACTACAAAATGATCAAAATTTGCAGCGTTAATTTTAAAAACTGTGGGCACAGTTCAATCTGACAGTGTGATCTGATATCCCTGGTTTTGTCTGTAACTACACTGTAAAACCTCATAAGCATTAACTGTGTGAAATGGAAAATCTTAGTTCAGAAAGCTTTTGCCTCAAAAATAGGTATAGCCCAATCTGTCATTCTGACAGTATATACGAGTGTACATGTTAATGATTAGTATCTACAAAAACTAGCAAGCACAACTATTATGTCCTTGCACGTCACAAACATTGCAAAAGATTGCAAACGCTGTTTTCAACATGAAAACCTTTTATGAAAGATTGTACTAGCAATTTAGCATTGAGTCTCAAAATTTGTGCAGACAAAGCCAGTGACTTGAGCATCTCAACGTTAAGAGCCCATTGGCACCAATTCAGAGATTCATTCAGCTATTAATATTGAGTCTCAAAATTTGTGCAGACAAAGCCAGTGACTTGAGCATCTTAACATTAAGAGCCCATTGGCACAAATTCAGAGATTCATTCAGCTATTAATATTAACATCTATTTTATTAATAACTATTAACCATTCAACACGTAAAAGATCTTATTCCAATTATCTAACTACCAAATAACATATATTCCTGTTTTAGTTCTTGGTGTTAGGCAGTTATGATCTGAGAACAGGTGTGGCATAAAGAACTTCATAATCATATCAACAAACAACTTATTTGGACGTATTACTTGTTTTTATTTACAAAGAAAATTTCTTAACCAGACTGGCATGACAAAGAGTGAAGGAAAAACAAACATAAGCCATAACCAATCAGCCAGTGGTTTTTTAAGTAACATTTATAGAGTTAATGACAAGAAAACTTATTAGAGAATTCCACAAAATCCAAGATTCTTGTGCCTGACCTAACTCAATACTGGCAAGTATATAAAGAACCATTACTATTTTTAAAAAGTGTGGAAGTCTGTTTGATTCACAATCATAGTTCTACTGTTGTTCAAAAAATGTTATAGGGCAGAAAATAGTATGTCATTTACTGAGGCGTTCCTCGTAGGGATTTAGGCAATATAACAATTTGAATATGGCCACTGTTCACAGCTCATAACATTGTAAATGTCTGTTGACGTGTCTTACTCGACTTATTAAACACAAGTATAATTATTATAAAATAATTATAATTTAATGATTACCTTATACTTCATTGTTACAAAAGGAATTAGGAAATATAGTTTAGGACGCATGCATGTGTACCTTGTACAAAGAACTGAATGACAGAAAACAAAACAGATGAAAAAGACATACCTGTCCTATATTTGGAAATTCAAGAATTCTGAGCACCTCATTGGTATAAAATTTATGACAAACTCTCAAATTTTCACTTTAAATAAATTTCTTCTCGTCTATACTTCAGCTGAAATCTTTAAATTTAAAACAAACTGTTCATATTCTGTTGTAAAACTGTGATACTGATAGTTTTACTGCTTAAGACTATCACAAAGTTTTACTTTGACAAAATTCTCGAATTTCCCCCTTGTCCTTGCTACCACAATACTAAACAGGAAACAAGAACCAAAAGCAAAACATTACAGAAGAAGCCATGTGAAAAGAACATAAAAGGATGAGTCGTTTTGCCCGCAAAACAGAATAGTTGCATAAATTCTCTTATTTACAAGCATCCAGCAAGCAGGAATTACTTGGTTAAAGCCAAAAGGGTGATTCCAGCTGCGCAGAAACCACCCACTGCAAAGATTCCCTTCCACAATGTGTGTGGGGATTCCGAAAAGTACTTCACAAATCCTTCCTGCAAGAGACAAACACATGACTGATCAGTATAGTGTTTGTGACTTTTCCCAACAATTTCTACAAGCCCTGTCAGTTACACTGTACACGATTCAGTTTTTTCTTGATACCTTCAAACTGGATCTGAACTATAAACAGGTAAGACGATGCAAAATTTCTAGTAAAAGAGGAATCATCAACTGGTAATCTCATCAACACTTATTTTTCAATTCTTTAAAAAAAATAAACAAGCTCATGATTTGAACGACTGTTTTCTCTCAGATTTACGATACTTTCATGAAAAAAATCATAGTCCTGAGAATATCAATAATGCAATGTTTACTTAATATGAAACTCTGGAGAATGTAGTCACACAACAAAGATCATGGCTTTACTGTTCATATGGGTCAAAATTTACCTCTCATGAATCAGTCGAATAACATACTTTATATCACAAATTTGCATCAAAATGACAACTATGTTTTGTAAATCACCAGAAACTTTGTGTACAATTTTGTGATCAAGATCTCCTCTCCCCAAGAATTAACACACATAACTATTCTATCTTAAAATCCAAATGGTTACTTAAAACTCTTGTCGCAAGGAATCAGGAGCATTTATAGTATTGTATCTACAACTAAATCTTGTGATTCTAGAACATATTTTCTTGCTCACAGAACTGGAAAACTTTTATCACTTATTTAATCCTTCAAATTCTTGGATGACCTTAATAGTAGTCAACTTCAAATGGACATTTACAGCTGAATATATTTATTATGAATGTATTTACTGCAAATATATGTCAAAAAAACCTAACAAAATATCTGCTAATAAATCCCTTTTAAAGAAACTTTACCTCTTTGCTAACAACAAAAATGTACCTAGTTCAAACCAGAGGGGAAGGCAGTCAGATCTAGACGTGGGTGAAAATGAAATTTGGATGTAAAATTAGACTTCACCAACACTGATTAAGTGTTGCATCATAATGTCACTAAAAAAATTTCATCATTCAGCAAAATGTTTTATAAAGTTTAACAATAGAAGCCAGCAGTGACAAACAAGTATGCTCAAACTAACTATTTTGTCTTTTCAACAGTTTTCCTGGAAAAATAAACGCGTCCGGAAAACATTCAATTATCTTCACGCATAACTAAAATGTTACCATAGCGACAAATGTGTGCGGAAGGCAAAAACTTTTTTTTATCAAGTTTTGCAGACACGACGTCTGAACAGTTTGATGAATAACTTTTACCTGGAAACTGAAACAGGATGCTCTCTTTCCCTTCTTTAAACATGATGCGAAAAAGTATTTTAAAACATTAGAAAATCTTTCGCTGTGGTCGCGACAGAACGTGAAAGTATTCATTTGTGGGCTGATGCCCAACCAACATCACTGACGAAAATATCAATGAAATTAATCAATCGCACCACGGGAGCGCTTCAAATTTCAATTTACTACGCTGGTGCCTGGCTTTCGCACAAAATATCAATCAACAACGAAAATACTAAACTTTATATACCAACTTAATCAACAAGTTTGAAAATCGAGAGAAATTTTAATATGAACCAGACGAGACGCGACAGAATAAATATAAATGGTTGTCACTGCTGTTCTTGCGTAAACATGACTGTAAGGCCCTCCCAGCGATTTTTCCTGTTTACGAAAAATAATATCAGAAAATACTACAAAAATATTCATTTTAAATAGAAATCGAAAAATTTTTAGTGCGATGTTTCAGGGGAAAAAAACTTACCCAACCACCGTTTTCTCTGACAAATGCGAGAAGATTTGTGGCAATGAAATCTGGAATCCACTCGCTAACAAGCTGAACCATTTCAATATGTCCAGTCTCGACGAAGTGATGTGCGACCACACCACCGAAAGTGAAAAGGGCTACAATTCTTCCCCAATTCACATTCCCTGTTTGGAAAATCTCTTTTGCCACACTGTTAAATGTCAAATGTGCCGTCGACGGGGTTAATACCAGTTTTGTGCAAGCAGTTTCAAACAAGTCCGGGTATTCTGCCTCCATGTGTGTGGCGAGCCCTCGTAGTTTGGCCGCCATGGTCGTTGGCGAATTTGGAATAAGAAATTCCCGAGGCAATCCCTGAAGTTTGCTTTGCTCAAACTTACTCCTCAATCTGTAAGAAATATAGTCCAAACTGAGGGCACATGCTTCATCAATTATATCTTTGTCGCGAGCAGAAAAATCCGAAGTATCGAAGGTCGGCGACAAACGATTGCAGGAGATGGCAGCTGTTGCTCCGGCCATATTCTTTTACTCGATATTTTCGTGAAACTTCGCCGTAGGAGTTCCTTGTCAACTTTCAACTTGGTTTTCAGTTACCTTTCGTTGTTTTCCTTTTGGTACTAGTAGCGAAGCTTTGCAAAGAGAGCAGCAGCTTGTAAGAAGATGTTGTTCTGAAAGGAAAAGGCGAAGAATGAGATTAGATGACGGAAAATTACTCTTCCCTCATCTCCATTCTTCCTACGCACTCGAGTAAACAGCCAACCGTACGTGCCCAACGTTCACCACAGAAAACTTACCGTAAATGGTTTTTTGACTTAAAATTTCGCTCAACGGTCGCACATGAGAGTGGCAATGAGTATTTTCTTGAAGCAGAGAAAAAAGCAAGCAGTTTCGGAAACGGACAAGAAGAAACACAAACTTTTCACGACAGCAGCCTAATTCACAGCTTTTGCTAATGGCGAAGAAAAAGACGCAAAGAAAGCGGTGAAGAAGCCTTTGAGATGTTTTACCGCTCGTCATTTGATTGGCTAGAAGAACAAACGACTGTCAACAATAGACACGAGTGGTTCTGGTATTGACAGGTGAATGGGTTGTCTCACTTTCATATGTTGCTCGATGACATCATCTGAATATTTAGCTTGATCGAGAGACAGAACTGAATAATTTTCGGATATTTTACAGCAATCAAATTTTGTCCCGTTTTGCTGTGAATCATCTCACGTTAATAAGGAGCGGAAAATGAGAAAACGTTTGATTAATCTTGGGCTTTATATTTTTTTTTATAAAAAAGGCTTATACGATCTTATTGTTTTAAAACTAAAATGAAAGTTCATCGCTCTGTGAAGTGAATTTTAATTTTTTATTTCGCTTTCGAACCTTAGCCTTTGGTGAATATCATTTCATAAAATGTTTTCAAAGCAACAGTGAATTAACTGGGTTCATCTTCGTTTAAAATTTATAGCAGAACCTTGTAGCAAGTTTTCGGATAGATAAAAATGAAGATAAAACAACACGACAAAACCACCTTTTATGAATTTTTTATAGCGAACGGTGAAGTCCCAACGGCAACGTGGATCCGGCGTGTTTGTTTTGAAATTGATCGTTCCCTCTCCGAATGCACGTGGACATAAATAGCAAGGCTCTGATTGGTTTGAAAGGAACGAGAAACGTTGAAACACACGACCAATTGTTCCATAACACAAAAAATCATTAATCCAGTAAACAATGGATCTTTGCCTCAACCAATCCGTAATCGAGAAAACAATCAATTGGAGTGCGCGGACATGCTGTGGCCTTGGCTTTATCTCAAAAAATACAGCAGATATAATACGCAGTAATTTTCGCGGGAATTGGCTCACTTTTTTTGTTTCGCGACAAGAAGACTTGCGAGCGTGAATATCTCTCATAGTCGCAGGCTTGTCATGAACTTTGCTCATCCGTAGAAGGAATTTTCATCTCAGGAACCCGGGTATGTATGTATTGATAGCTGGTTTTATTTCTTCAGAGAATGTGTGGCTTTTTTTAAAATAACTCCGGCCAGGATCAACCTGGCAGAAAATGGCGCAACAAGTTGTTGTTGGATCAAAGTATTGATGTAACGAACTTCTAATTATTATACATACCAACCGTTAAAAATGCGCCAGTTGTACACAAAACGCTGGTTTACCACTTATATCTGATCTCGTTTTATATTTAATCTTTTATTGGAGCACATTTGCCTTGGCCTCAGAAGTGAATATTAAGATTTCTCTAAATGGTTGTTGGTATGTATAATGACGAGAATATTTTGAACGCCAACACATATGTGCTACTGTCACATTGACGAATAGAGCACCAGCCAGATGCTGTCAGAAAGAAACTAATTGTGCGCATCTGTTATTGCTGTGCTACAGAAACGGACGACATTGGCGAATATTCTCAAGAACCGGGGAAGACAACAAGTACTCCAACTGTATCCCGAATTATCAAAAACCTGGCGCTTTTAATAGCCTTGATGGTGAACTTCTATCAGAATTACGGCGGTAAGCCATTATCTTCTGGACCAAGAAGGCGCTGCAATACTTACAGTGCACAACTTACCCCCGAGGCCAAAGAGGTCTGCGTCGAAGTTGGGAGAATTTTGGCCGCTGTTGGCGATGAACTAAATCAACTGCCGAAACAGACCACAGACCAAGTTTTTGCTGTGGAAAAAAGGACAGTTGTTGCAGCGAGTTTAAAGCTCAAACCCACCAATTGAACTGGAAAGGGAAAATGGAACTGAAAACAGATTGTTACAGAAAGTATTAACATTCATTTTGTACATATTGTATAAAGAGTTTCTATTTTCTATGAAAACGATGATACCTTCAAAGAACGGTTCTAGAGCTAGAAAGATCTGTACATATTAAATCGGATAATAGTGATGTCGGTATAATTTGCCCCACAAAAAGACGGAATTGTGCGGAAATATGCCGACTGGATATATTTATGGAAGGGGGCAGTTTTAAAAGATTTATTCAAAACAGCGCATGTAAATATGTCAGTTCAAAACAGAAAACCATGAATAAAAACAGCTGATTTTTTGAGCAATTATTTTGGTCACTTGGTTGCTATGGCGTCCATTGTTCTCGCGAAAATGGCCAATCGACTTTGACCTGGTCGGAAGCTTTGGCACATGAAACCCTTGGCCTTCAGAAAACAATGCCCCCTTGTGTTATGGTCAGAGAGTTTTTGTTTGACCAGGAAAGGAAAAATGAAATTCGTTTCACTCTCTTTAAGAAATGCATACGTCAATAAAATGTAGAAACTTCAAACATTTATTTTAAACTTGACAATTTTCTTGAGCTTTCAAGCGCCACTTCCAACATAAACAAAGAAACATTGTTTGGAAATTCGAAGGGGGTATTTTATGTGTTTACATCAATGACTAATTGTTATTCGAAATGAAAACTGCGTGCGTCGGCTATTTTCTTGGGTCGTTCAGAATGCTCTTGCAACTTGACAGGGGGCTCGCGTTTCATCTTGAATCCCTGCCAACATTTACAACATCAGATGACCTGACATTTGCGTCAGAATGCGCTATGGCATATCTTCTAATCTCAAACTGAAAGCTTGAAAGCTTGAGGTTGTGGTGGCGAATAACCTTACAGAGAGAGAATTTTGAATTTTCGGAACAAAGTTGGTGTTACTGTTAAATTAGTGGCGACAAAGCCTCGAGGCAAAGGTTTAAGATTTTAATTTGTGCGCCAGTCGTATTGGCTACAGCTTTTAAATCCTTTTGATTAACAATTTTCTCAATACCATCACAATCAAAACGCAGTGAATTAATTCAAAACACAAGCTGAACTTTATCCGTCCATCTAGCTATTTTAGAGTGAGGTATTTTGTTATGGCTGAACAATTGTTTAAAATCTTTCTTCATACCTTTAATTTTTTTCAATGAACTTGGTTGTGATTGTCCGACAAAGAGTAAACCTTTTACAGCCGTTATAAAGTAAAAATTATACAGGCAGGCGATGTGCTAAATGCTGTAGCAAAATTCGGTCAAAAGCTGTGACGATACAATGCTGCCAAGTGACACTGCAAATTAAAAACAAACGTTTGGAAAATTTAGTGGGCCGTGTTCCAAAGTTCAACAATTTCATTGTTGTTTAAATATTTATAGTTGTTCATGAAAGGTGCAAATATACACGAGGTTTGTTTTTCTTGGCTGTATGAATGTCTTAGCAGCACAAATGAAGTCTATAAGTATAATGGTAAACTTGTGGCTGTAGATTAGGACAGTATATATAGACTGACTGTAGAACTTAAACTTTCAGATATCGGCGCATTAGACATCAACGTATTATTTTGCCAAAAAAGAACAAAAAAGAGCCTTTTTTACAGAGAACTTAAATAGTCTAAAATGTTTTGATCTCCAGTATATCATTGAACATTTGTACAGAAGATACTGTAAAAATACACGACGTCTTTTCTAAAATCTTTTGATTGAATAAACTTGCAAATACAGAAGTACCAAACGAATTAGTCATTTCTCAGCGCGAAGCTAGGCGGGAAGCCGAGTCCTTCATTACTATGCCTTCCACTGAATCTTTCTAGAATTTTATCTTTTTGTTAATTAAGGTCATAAGAACTGAAAAACAAACAGTTGCAGTAGAGCAAAGAATATTAAAATATACTTTTAATTATTGATCGATTCGACTGCGTCACTGATAAGTACGTGATATGGTAGTCCATTTCTTAAGAAGTGCACACTGAGGAATGACTATTGAAAGATCTACTCTTCAGGCTGATGTTTGTCAAGATAATGTAGCTTTGGTTTCAATCAATATTTTTCACAAAATAAAAAAATATCAAAAATTGACTGCCGCCACCACAAAATCTGTTGTTTGGGCCTGGTTTGATGCCTTCCGACAGCGAGATATTTTTTGAAAACTCACAATGATTGATGAGAATAGTCGGAAATTATCCTCCTTTGATCTAGTGTTTATCGGGCGATTCTCATAAGATATGATAACTTGCAGTGCACAGCGAATGTCGGGACTGGGATGAACAGTTGCAGATGTGAACCAAAATGGTTATGGTGTTTCAGTATAGTTATGACCAGGGCCGAACTCCAACATTTTCATCGGAAAATTTTTAATAAGAGGTGAAAAGGGGGCAAAGTGCTATTAAGAAAAGTATTGAACAAGCTTCAGGTTGAGACCCGGCATAAAAGTAATGAACGATCATTTTGTTTTATTTATTATGCTTATAATTGCACGCCGGTGAAATGGAAAGCTGAGTCATTACTTCAATATCGCTTTGTGTACATCAGTGAAACAGGAGTTCGTGGTCAGATGCTGGGAACAACCTTTGAACCAGTGAACGATCAATTACTGAAAACAATAATATTTCAAAAACTGAACACTTTGAGGAAAATTTGAGGCTGCAGGTTAACTAGACGTTCTTTTAAAAATTACATCTTCTTAGATGTTCTATATAAATATATTGGCCACAATTCTGTGTCAGTGCAAAAAGATGTTCTCTATGTTCGACTGATTGACAGATGGGCAAACTCCTCAACAATAGCCACACGTAATGATAACCGCTTTTAAGATTTTTTTTTAAAAAAAGGTTTTTTAAGAAAGATTCTTATTAAAACTTTATCATCCGTTAATTTTACATTAATTTTTTTTAAATGTAGGTTTTGTGAATAGTGAGGTCTATTTGTAGAAATATATAATCTGTACGTGTATTTCAGTTTACATATTTTTGTGTAAACTCGTCTAGTTGTAAAGTGCTCGCGCTGGATTGGCAAGGAGTTCTGTGTTTGATGTTGTTGCTGTTGTTGTTGTTGTTGTTGTTGTTGTTGTTATTATTATTATTATTATTAATACTATTATTATTATTATTATTATTATTATTATTATTCTTTTAATTATTATTATTATAATTATTATTATTATTATATTGATTGATTCTTTTTCTCATTAGAAGCAGAAAAAGAAGAAGAAGAAGAAGAAGAAATGTGTTGTCGAAGGTTGTACTTTTGTGGCTGTTTACGGAGTATATAAAAGTACCTGCCTTTTGCCTTCATAAAACATGTCTTTGGTTATATGACGTCAGTTTACACACAAAAAATATTAAATTAAATTGTGTCGCTTCCTTCCTTTCTGCGAAATATGGACGGACGCCAAAACTTATTTTAGCCTTTAACAATCTTTTCGGTTCAGTAGATGAAAATCCGAATATCAAATGAGCTTGTCTTGCTCGTGGCGGGTTCCAAGCGGCTACAAGATCAAGCTATGCCCACCGGGCTCGGCTCGCAAGAATTTTTCAAAAAAGTAAATGCGTTAGGCTGTTTTTATTTTTGTTTTTTTTTTAAGAATCTATAAAACAACCGTTGGTAACTACCAACCCCTCCTTAAGTATGCAAATTAAATGAACATTTCAGTACCAAATTTTATCAAAAATGATACGGCTGTTACGAAAATGTTGCAAAATGGACGATCAGAATTAATCGATTAAGTTAAGTCCAGGGACATATCCCCTCATAAAAAAAAACCATGAAAACATTCACCAATGGCAAGCAAAACACCAGGAACAAACATTGACTAATAACGTTAGCGGATATCGCATATCCAGAAAAGAACGCGACTCCGCCCTCTGTACGTGGCTTGGTATTATCAGGGTTTATGTCTTTCAGTTTCTGATCTAGCACGCTGCTTAATTGCGAAACTCTATTATGAAAAGATTATATAAAAGACAGCATTTGCTTTAATTTTCCATGCAAACAAGCAACACTTTTAGTGAAACCGTAAGGAGTTTGACTCATTTTCCAAATCTCGTGAGAAATAAACAATCTAACCTGAGCTATGTCAGTCAGTCTTATATAGTACACTCTCAAATTTGCTCTTTTACAGCCTCAACGCCGGCGTTGATGTTTTACGAAAAATAGTTCGTACAATTCGACCATTCTACCCTGAATACAAAATAGATGAAGGCTAGCAGTTACTCACGTGTGAATTCAGGTGATGTATCACGACCTAAAAGACTGGCGTTATTAGGACGGTGCTGCATTTGCACGTTGGGTTTATTGTCTGATCGGAACCACCGTAGAGTAATCCTTTTTCGTAACGGAGAAAGATAAACAAATCCAGACTTTGGACTTTGAATTTGGTTTTTATCATCACTAAATTTAGTACCTGGTTCGCGTTTTGTCATGCAGTCAGCCTCAAGTACATAAGTTCGCACTTTGGAACCAGACTCAGTATATGTATGGCGATGAAGGCGAAGTACTTAGTGCCCAATCGATGAAAACAGTATATATGAGCGCCTATTCCAGACAATGCTCATAAACAGTTGTTCACGAATTCGGAGAATGAGTCCGTGGCGCTAAATCTTGAAGATTAAAAAATGCCAAACTATTATAGATTTCTACAACAACTTTACAGAACAACTGCAGAACTGGGCCACTAGCGTACTTGTATTTCATCAGTTTTTGTTGTAAAACATAACGACTATTCTCTTGTGTAGAAAAAAGGGCGACAGTAATAACATACTTAAAATCAAAGTTTGCTTCCTGGAACACGACTCGATCTGTCTGCTCTACAACTTTTCTGGCATAAGCTTTTCCGAGTTTGTTCCGTTTTCTGCGGACTCGCAAAGTTGAAACAAAAAGCCCGACGTCTTTGAAAATCATTTCTTGACTGGCAAATGCTTCGCCAAGTTTGCGTACATTTTTAATTAAACTTAACTAAAAAGTTCCTACCAAGAAAACAATACTCATGATGGTATCTTTTAAGTGGTCCATTCTTCAACTTGTTAAATGAAAAATGCTTGCATTTTTCTTATTTCCTTCGCCACGATAAGGCGGCTGCATTGGAGGCTAGAAGGCAGTTGCCACGTAACAAATAGTGAGAACAGCAGTTCATACAGAGGAAGGAAGGGGGGAGGGGTTGGGAAATACATGGACGGGTGGATTTGGAGGAAAGGCGGGGATTTGCACGTGAAGGCGGTGTGACCAGAAGGTTAATGGGCCATGGGTTGGTTTACCACCCTACAACTCTAAAAAGGGATGCCCTAAAGGGGGTAAATCATTCGACCCCCCCCCCCAAGATTTTTGAAATGGCATGTCATTTGGCATGTAAGCAGCTTTAACCTTGCTAGTATGACAACAATAAGGTTTTAAATAAGAACTGTTGCTATGGCAACAGGCATTGCATGTCCGCCCTTTTGGATTTTTCTAAAATTTTATTTTTAGCAAATTTGCAGTAGACTTCCTTGATTTTATTAGAAAACGTGTATTTACAGGTTCAAATAGCAAAATATTCAAAAAAGGGAAATAAAGTGAAAATAGAAGACATTGGCTGGTTAAAACTCCAATTTGCAAAGTTAATTTCGCATATGTCACAAGTGATTACGTCATCCAATTAACGTCAGAAGATGTGTGATTGATTGGACTACAGGTACTGCAAAGCTTCAGTAGAGCGCCCCCCCCCCCCCTCTCATAAACGTTTTAAGTTAAATTCAGCTCCCCCCCTCTCATAAACGCTTTAAGTTGAATTCAGTTATTTCCGCTTCATTAAGGAGAACACAGAGAGAGGAGAGAAAGAAAGAGGGAGAGGGAGAGGGAGAGGGGGAGAGAGAGAGAGAGAGAGAGAGAGAGAGAGAGAGAGAGAGAGAGAGAGAGAGAGAGAGAGAGAGAGAGAGAGAGAGAAGAAAGAAAAAAGAATGAGTGAGCGAGTGAGCGAGAGAGAGAGAGAGATTGCGAAAACTATGAACTCAATTTATAATGTAATGGCAAGTTTGACTTTACTCGAAGTTTAAATACCACTGTACGTAGTTTTCATACGTGATATGAGTTAATATCAAAAGGATAGCTTTATATGAAAACGAACTCTGACAGGTCACATTATTTAGCCTTGCGCAAGTTGTATAATTTCAATATATTCTGGCCGAGTGGCTGTGGAGGATGAATGAAGGAGAATCGAATGAGCCAAAGGATAAAATGAGAGAAAATCCGTCCTATTATCATGCTATTCCGTCACGGTAATAACTGGTCCAACCCGTTTTTCTTGTAGCCGGCTCAAGCAGAGAACCCCGCCCCTCAAATAAATCAAAATGACTGATTCAACACCAGCACGTTTTCAGAGCTTACTGACCTCTGGTTGGTAACCATAACATCATCCGCCCCGACAGCAGTGTAAAGTTATTGCTGTGGAAACTCTATGATAATATTAAACGAGATTGCATCATTTTGTGGGTAGTGATGTTTATCACTGCGGGAGAAATGCATTTAACGTAACCGAAGGAATTCATTTATATGTTGAAAGAGGGAAAAGTGCTAAGACGTACCAAACCACAGGTTGTAAAAAAATCAGCCACCAAGGAAATGTATGAAAAATGCACTGATTCTTTCATCACCAATTTAGAAAGCTTTTAAAGATCACAGCTGAATTAAAATGCTGGCTATTGTGTTGTACTGGCCACGGGTCACAATTTGGCAGAGTTAAAAACTATTGTGCTGCTCGTTTTTTTAACAAAATTCATACCAAGGTTTAGTGTTTAGGGCCAAATTTAGTCAAAAATTAGTTCTATCTGATCTTGATTGACCCGAGGACATCTGTTTTTCGGTTCGATCAAAGTTATAGTTTTCATTCTGTTTTGACCCAAACCGCATTAAGCGATTGCCGATCTTTAACAAAAAAAGTAAAAACAACTAAAAGAGCGTTAATCATCTAGATTGACCGCTTTTCTCTTTAGAAAATGCTCTACCGAGAAAATTAAGGAATTATGTTCCCTTTTTCGTTACTTTTTTAAGTCACTTTACAATCTGGCAATTTTGGTGCTTTCTGGCAAATTATATTTGTCAATTTAAATTTCTTATGGCCAATTTGTAAAGTGCCCTTGAGTCACGGCTTCCTAATTAATTAATAATATAATACAGTACAACACAAAACAATACAATTATGATGGAAGTATTTGTAGTAGTATTACTACAAAGTTGTATAAAACTTGCACTGATGTTTAGGCTACCAGTTTTTAAGGTAAAAAGTAAACAGTTGAGAATCTCACCTATATTCGATTCAACAACCAAGAGATATCCCAAATTGATCTTCTTTGCGAGTTTGATTCAGTTGAATTAATCCAGTATACAGCAAAATAGCTATTGAAGCGTCTTCCGCTTGACTTGAATGTTCTTCAGGCCATTAGTCCTTGTACTAGTACAACCATCAAGTTAACTTTCTTGTCACTTACACTGATTTGGTGAAAATAAGTACTTTTCTGTAACTTTAGATACCCTGTTTATCGCAAATTTGTTGGACTCTAGTCAGTGGAACTCGGACTTAAGAGCTGTGCTGCTCGAATGAATGACATTTTCAATATGTGCATGTGCGGCAAATCAAAGCGTTTTGGGTTCGTAGCACGCGACCTTCACTGATCCCTGAATCACGAGTTTATATCATGACCTTAGACGGAAACGAAAGTTTTGAAATAATAGGGGCCTGTTTTTGTCATTCATTTTGGCAAATTGATATCAAGTTCCCGTTCCAGTTGTTCATTTCTAATATGTTTTGGCTTGCGGGTTGAAACTGTTTTTGTTTTTCAACAAGCTCAAAGTTTATTACTGGATGATTACGTTCCTCCATCTTTCATTTGGTACTCAGCTCGCGGTCTGGTTTATTCCCAAGTGGTGAAATGGACGTCGGACCGCAAACCAAGCGCTCGTGCCGTAGTTGTCCCTCACTTTATGTTTGCTAAGGTATTTATGCGATCTAAGCAAAAGATACCTTTTGGATTTAAAAGATAAACTCAACCAAGGTATAAGAAAATCAAGGCAGTACTTTGTTGAGTTCCTTTTTCAAAAACAAGATGGTGTATATGAAACCACACATGAAACAGGCCCAGGCAGAGTTTGCTTTGTGAATGGAGTTACGTGTCATGACTGTGATCAAGCCACACCCCCTTTCAAGACGGGTAAACCGGCACGGTTCAGAGGTCAATACAGAGACCAAAAACAATGTACTTTTAGGGCTCAAATGTGCTGAGTTTTTTGTTTTTAATTTATTAACCATGTAAGATTGATATCGCTTGGTCAATCCCATGGGTTTAAATTAACAGCTGGCAGAATGATAAAAGGCCCGTGACGCGCACTTTAATTTGTGATGGAGCCAGTATTGCAGTACAATTTAAGCAACCACAGTGTTTTGTTTATCTGCAAGAAATATTGACAACAAAAACTAGTACCGGAAGCTAACTGCAATCAGTTCAAAAATGAAAACAAAAGTTCGCACACAAAAGAAAAACTTGTGCGCAAATACTCCACTGCCCCCCCCCCTTCCCTATACC